>JAQQSZ010005436.1:0-13867 GCA_028646595.1 Phalanger gymnotis
TGGAAACAGGTGCCTGCCCTGGTGGTGCCTGCCTTGCATTGGCAGAGGGAGTCTGCTCACTCAGAGGTCCAAGAACCAGGGAAGTAACAGATGGAGGCCAATAGGCAGCTCCAATGTGGGTGGGAAGCCCCCCAGCCTACCCCAGGGAATCGTGTAACTGTATATCCAGCCATCTGAGCTGTGCCTTCTACTCTTCCATAGCGCCAAAGCCCCTCCCCCAATTATAAATCACGATCACTTAACAACCAAGTTAACTCTATAACAATTTAGGGGAGCTTCCAATGAGCTCTCTTCCTAAGATGTGTGATGGGCATGCGATGACAAGTTTTAAGCACCACCAGGCCTGATGAGATAGGGGCTAGAGACGCCAAGGTACCAATGAGGCAATCCCTGCCCTCGTGACTGACATTCTGTTTGGAGAGGTCACATGCTGCGTATCTAGGTTATAAAATTAAATTATGAGAATCTCAGGGGTTTCAGTGTGGTTGGATGTCTGGGGCTTGCTCGATAGTGGGAATGGGTGCTCCCCTCTTGGGAAAGTGTAGTCCCAAAGTGGAAATGCCAGACCCAGAGCAGGACAAAAGAAGACTCTGGTTAATGGAGGGGGAGTTCCAGTTAATCTGGGGCTCTCCATGTCTAAGAGCGATGTCCCTGCCTTATAGAAGAGAAATTACTTTTCTGACTTAATCCTGCTGCTGCCATCTGAGTATTAGGCTGGAGAAAATCCAAATGTGGCATTGTCACTGTGTGTAGGAGATTCAGTGAATTTGGTGAAGGTCAGCTGGGGAGCGGCAAGAATTAATTTTAAAATGCAATGAATTAATAAGTTGTTGGAAGATTCTCTGAGCCGTAGGCGACAGCAAGGCCTTCTCCTCCTCAAGTAACCACTGGGGAGTGGAGAATAGCAGCTCCACTTCCTGAATCGCCGCTGACAATGTCCTTCTGGGTGCTGCCGTCATCTTACAGGAGCGGCACTTTGTCTAGGGGAAATTGTCCCTTCCTAGAAGAGAGGCCCCCCCTGGGGTGGACATCCAGGAAGGTCACAGGCTCAGGCTAAGAGTGGGATCAGGGAAAGGGGCAAGATCCAGGCAAAGCGGCCTCTTTATTGGACCCTTATTCTAAAGCTAGCAGGGACCTTAGAGGTTGTAAGGACCAATTGGCATCCCTGACCCTGGCAGTCCCTCTGTTTCTCTGAGACTCAGTTTCCTCATCTATGAAATGGAGCAGATAATGCCTATAGTAGCCAATGGCTCTCAGGGTTTGTTATAAGTTAGAGGAAATGCTTTGTGCCAGTGATGACTCAGAACCCCGTTGGGGGAACCTTCTCCAGTCTGGAATCTCAGCCCTTGGTGCTTCCCCAGAGGGCAGAGTTGTCAGACAGATGGGGCAGGCTACTCCACGCCGGTAGGCCAAACAGCGAGGTCCAAGATGGTCCTTTAAAGAGTGACCTCGAGTGGTGTCCCTGCAGCAGGAAGAAGGAGCAACCTTCATGAACCAAACTTTAGAGCTGGTGCGATCATCTCGATGCTGGTGCATTTACATGGTACCTACTATGTGCAGGCGCTTTACAAATCTCCTCTCGTCTGATCCTCACAAAAGCCTTGCAGGGTAGAGGCTGTTATCACCCCCATTTTACTAATGGTGACTTGCCCAGGGCCCCATAGCTGGCGTCTGAGGTTACATTCGAACTTAGGGCTTCCTGATTCCACTGCCCCACCTGGCTGCTTAGTGGTCATAGTGAATGAAGTACTGAGCCAAGTTATGAGGCCTGGGTTTTCCTCTGGCCTCTCACGTTAGATGGCTGTGTGACCACTGGCAATGCCTGAGCTTCAGTTTCTGATCTGATTCCTGGGGTACTGACTTCATAGTGAAACTGCCCAGGAGCAGGATGGGCCTCGGTGTCTGGGAAGTCAGAGAGGGGATTATTTGGGGAGGTGGCATAATTCCAGGTGGCAGCTGAGCTCCCTCCCAGACCTCACCTTCTGTGATTCTCAATTCTCTGGAGACTCAAATGAGAGAAAGCGTGTAAAGCTCTTTGCAAACCATAAATCCCCATGTAATCAGTCATTGGGAGTTGGGTCACACTGGCCGGTCAACAGGATTTCCCCGGCACCATCAGGGCCAACTCTAAGCCCACAAAGCATGAGGTTGAGAAATGGCCCAAAGCCCACTCTTCCCCAAAGTCCCCCTCCCTCGCCCGCCATCAGTGGGTGGAGTGCCCCTAAATGCGGCTGGGTTAGTCACAATTAAGGACCCAGCGTCTCTGGGGTGAGACAGCTCATGCAGCAATTTCACATGGTGGAAAAAAGTGAAATATTAGGGGTTAGAGGGGTAGGTGCTTGGTTGCTGCCTGCTGGGTAGGGGACCTTTGGGTGAATCCCAGCCCCTCTCGGGCTGGCCTCCGTTTTCTTCTCTGCAAGATGAGGAGGGTTAGCTCAAACCCAGGCCATTATTCATTTTAAGAAAATCACTTACATGAGTTGTCTTATTTACTACAAAAAAATTTTAAGAAAGTTAATTCTTTTTCATATGGAGGTTTGTGATTTATGCTTTAACTGCTTTTATTTTACACACACACATACACACACACACACATACACACACACGCACACACACATTCGTGTGCTCATCCGTGTGTCTTCCCCCTCGCCCTTCACATTTTTTCAGTTTTCACATCTGTAAAATGCGGACACTCAAGGCATCTACCTTACTGGATTGTGGTGAGAAAGAGTTCTTAACTTGGTTGGCTACCATGAAATTAAAAAAAAATTCAGTAACAGAATTTCAATATAATTGGTTTCTTTTGTAATTGTGGGCATTTTATCTTATGCCTATGACAGCCTTGTTCTGAGAAGGGTCTGTAGGCTTCACTAGCCTGTCACCTCAGGAGTCCAGGACACAAAAGGGGCTCAGGAGCCCGGGTGGTGAGGCTGGAATGGCTGATGTGGGTAAAGGGCTTCTCTACATAAATGTGAGCTGTGATAGTAATGGCAGCATCAATCATGTTGGCGCCCACCTCTTGTAGAGTTATTTCAGGACATGGATGATGTCAATAGGAGTTGGGTTGTCTTTGCATTAGCCAGGAGAGGGTTTGTTTCAGTTAATAAACTGGACTAAGGAAACCCATAGACTTGCAGTGTTGAGAATTGCTAGTTATTAGTGGTGTTAATGTGTGAAAATAAGGGACATCTCTGGTTTTCTCCTCTAAGATACAAGATGAAGATTGGGGTTGGGGGAAGAGGGGGAATATAAATCATTTTAAATACAAAAAAAAAGACTATGAACGAGGCTGCCAGCCATCTTTGCATGGTTTTGTCTATGCTGTAGGAAACAATGGTTAGGATTCTTTGTTTCTTCTTCCAGGAAGGGGCAGTTAATCTCTTTATCAGGGAGCTGAGTGCCACCCTTATTTAGCAACAAGCTTCTAAAGAGCCTCTTCTGTGCTAGCTTTGGACTTCACTTCGGACCATACCTCACAGTGTAAAGCCAGGTGTGGTGCATCTCAGGCCTTTAACCAGAAGAAACTTGGAAATATTTCCTGAGATCCTGGTATTGTCTGTTAGAGTTTTCTAGAGCAGAGGTGGGGAACCTGTGGCCTCAGGGCTGCATGTGGCCCTCTAGGTCCTCAGGTGCATCCCTTTGACTGAATCCCCTTCACCAAAGGATTTGTTCTGTAAAACATGGACTCAGTCCAAAGGTCGCACCTAAGGACCTAGAGGGCCACATGTGGCTTTGAGGCCACAGGTTCCCCACCTCTGCTCTAGACCAACTCTTCACTTTACAGATGAGGAAACTGAGGTCAATAGAGGTTAAGTGACTTACCCAGGGTCTCCAAGGCAGTGTCAGAAACAGGATTTGAATCTTGGTCTTTTGAGTCCAAATCTAGTGTTCTTTCCAGTGGGCTATCCTGCCTTTTCACTCAGAACACTCACTCAGCAGTCACTAATATTGGCTAAAGTCTCTGCCCCTCTCCCACATAAGGACTGCCTTCTCTTCTACCACCATTTGTCAGCACCGTTGATTGACTGATTAAGTCATCAATTTTTTTCTGTGCCTAGGCATCCACTGAGAGAGGGGAAAAAACAAAAAACATAAACAGACCCCAGTACCAAAAGGAGAAAGTTTAGCTTTTGCTTTTTCTGAATGGTCTATCCAACTTAGCATGAAATCAGTATCTGGTCAGAGGCTCCCTGAAGCTTGTTCTGCAGTGGAGTGCTATGGGAGAGAGTCTGGCTTTGGCCAATGTGGGGTCAGGGATGGCCTGGACGGTCATCGTTGGGTACTAGCCCACCTAAGCCCCCAGAGGCTCTAGCCACGGTGGGGAATGTGGGAACTTTGGGGCCGAGTCTGCTCTCACTAGCTCCCCAGGCTGGGATTGGCCTTCCTGTGGGAAATATCGGACCACAGAAATACGTAGCAAGGTGGGGAAATAGCGGAACAGCTTAAGACGAGAGGAATCCTACCATGGTGTGCTTCATTCAGACCTAAACTTTTGGTTGGCCTGGCTGGCCTCTGACATGGTAGAGAACATATGGATTACAACATTTTCCATCAGACTTGGCCCTGATTAATCAAGTGGACTAAAGGTCAAAATCAGATTTATGGCACAGGAACTTAGAGAGAAGCAGCTTGGGGGGTGGAGAGAGGGCAAGAAATCTTAGGTACAAATCCTACTCCCAACACTTACTAGCCTTGTGACCCCGTAGTCAAGTCAAGTCAAGTCAACGAATATTTATTATTAAAGTGCCTACTATGTGCCAGGCCCCATGCTGGGCTACAGGGATACAAAGAAAGGTAAAGGACATTCCCTGCCCTTGAGGAGCTTACTGTTTAATGGGAGAGGCCACTGTGACAAATTTTGTGGACCACTCTGCCAACCTTAAAGCCCCTCATAAATGATCCATGTTAAGCCAGAGACAAGTTGGTCATGATCTACCCTCTATACTGGTGAAGTCAAAGACACTTTCTGTATTCCCATAATCAATCAATAAGCATTTACAAAGCGCCTACTATGTGTCAAAAACTGCACTAGGTATTGAGGATTAAGTACATAAATGCAGAAGTGAATAGTCTGCAGCCTCAAACTGCTGACATGATATTCAAGGAGACAACATGTGTTTATAAAGAATGTGCGGGTGTGTGCACACACACACACCTATATGTGTGTGTATCTATCTATCCATCTATATATAATCTATCTGTCCATTCCTCCATCCATTTATAATCTATAAATCTATCTATCCATTCATCTATCCATCTATAAATCTATCTATCCATCTATAAATCTATCTATCCATCCATCTATCTATCTATCTATCTATCTATCTATCTATCTATCTATCTATCTATCTATCTATCTATAAAATAAGTACAAGGTTATTTCCAGGGGGAAGGCACTAGGAATTCTGGCCTGTGGGGTTTGGGGAGCAGAGGAGGCTTCAGGTAGAAGATGGCCTTTGAACTGAGTCTCAAAGGAACCTTGGAATTGGGGGATGGAGAGGGATAGTATACTAGGCATGGAGGGGGCAGAGTGGGGTAGCTTGGGTATCAGAGCAGCTCTGTAAGAGAGGGAATCTGTCGTTGACTATGAAGATCATTGTGGCATATTATTATCACTGTGGTGTACCTTAAAATTCATTAGTCAAGTGATTGTTCAAGGCCTGTCGTGCTGGTGGGTCTCGATGCATTGTATGATATTTGGAAAGCATCAAATTATAACATAGACTTTCATTTTAATGGGACAGTTGTAATGCCCTCGTAATTTTTTTAACTTCTCATTAGCTTTTACAACCTATGAATTACCTAAAACAACTCGAGTCATTTGGATTTTGACTTGCTGCTTGTTTTACTACTTGCAGAATTGTCGTTGGAGAAATGGGAATCTATATTTATGCTGCTGGTTTCTGAGGCTCTGCACTGGGGCTCTGGGTGGGGGAGGAGGCAGGCAGCCTGGGGCGAGGCTGGCTTTCTCAACTCTGCTCGAAGGAGGCTCAAAGAGAGTGATGGGAAGGAAGGGTGATCATAGAGTGGTTAACATAAATCCAGGGGCTACATTCACTGGGAGAATTTATTCTTCTAGGACTATCTTTCTGCACACCTGTTTAAGTTATCAGGTTTTTATTTTTAATGAAGGACATTTTGGGAAATCTATTTTAACAGTGTATTTGACACTCCATTTATTCATTGGTATATTACTATAGTTTTTACTTACTCAAGGGTTTTTTCAACTCTGTGAAATTTCAAGCATTTTTTCTTTTGTTCCATTCTTTTCTCCCAAACTTCTTATTAGGAAGAAGTCATGCCTCTCTTTTGTGTCGGGTAATAATTCAGTGAGAGGCAGAGTGCTCCAATGGATAGAGGCCCTGCCTCAGAGGCATGAAGACCTTCCTCTGCCACATGTACCAGCCGTGGAACCCTGTGCACAGCCCTGGGGGGGGGCCCCCTCAGCACAGCCCTGGCATCTGTGAACTTGTTTGCTTTTGTTTTTCTTTTCCAATATTTTGATCCCTGCATTTCAATAAAACAGGTTTTCTTTGTGATCCTGTGCATTTAATTTGATGCATTTTGTAACATTCTGAGGAGTCTATAGGTGTCATGAGCTTGCCTGCAAGAAGGTCAATGGTACAGAAATTGTTAAGACCCCCAGCTCTAAGCTTATAAATTGCCTGTCAGTTGCTCACCAGCTTTGTTGGAAGGAGCTTCTTCTTTGGGAGTTCTGATGAAATCACAGATCTGACTATTGAAAACCACAAACCCTTGAATGTGTGTTAGGGAGACTCACCCGGGGAGCCTGTCTCCCATCCCACGTAGTGAGGAAGCATCATAAAAAGGTTGGTTGTTCTTCTTAGGTCTGGGGTCTGTGCTATGGAGAAGTGTCTTGAGTAGAACCACTCTCCACTGGAGCCGAGAGCGCCCAGTAGGGATGTGTCTGGTCCAGAACTGCTTAAAGGGCCATTGGCTTGTCCTTGGCTTCAGAGCTTAGCTGGGAAGAGGCTTCTAGTGCCTCTGGTTTTGCTCAGAACTGGAAAAGAAAGAGAATCAAGAGCATGCATGGTTTGAGGACCGTCCAGCATCCTGTCACTTGGTAAAGATGGTGGATCAAAAGGACCCCAAAAGGAAGGTGACCTAAGAGTAATTGCAATGCCCTATATTGGTCCCAGAGTCCAGATATTGAAACATACCCCCTCTTCCCAGCCAGAGTGGCAGGATTTGAACTCAGAAGCCAGGTCTAGCTTTTTCTTTTGTTATCTGCTGTGCGCTTTTTACTTTGTGCTGAACTCACATTCTAATGAAGAAGCAGGTCTATGCTTTGTTCCACTTAGATGCTATTGGAGGAAGACAAGGCCTATGAAAGGACCTGAGACTATAAACTGTAGATGGAGGATGGCTTATGTGAAGGTGGGAGACTGTGGTCATTCATTAGGAAAGGGTCTGGGCTTTGACTGAATGGTGAAGGACCTAAAGAGTCTGCCATGTAGAGAATGGGGTACGGAGTGGGTACCAGTGGTTCAGGTGCAGGTTTGGAGGACGGGGATGTTCCCTTCGCAACCACAGAGGTCTGTGATACCAAGATCCTGTAAGATGATCCCCCACCCCACAGGACATGATGGAAGGTGTCCTTTTTCCTAGTGGCCATTTATATGGAGATTTTAAAACAGATGGGACTGATTGGGTCAAAATGTTATCTGTTACCCTTGTGTGGGATGCCTGCTCATTCCTGAAGTGGGGAAAAGACAACAGGCTTCTGTAGACAGCAGAAGGCTAAGATGGGCCCTGCATCTATTTGTGCACATGCCGGGATGACATCTCAGCAGCTTCTTGTTGCTGCTGTCGGCTGCCAGGCTGGGCACTCCCGAGGTGCCCTGGCACGTGCTGCCGGGCCGATTTATCGCCTCTCGTTCTGCGCCTCTGTTCCAGCCGCAGCAGGCCTTTGAGGGTTCCCAAAGGAGCTGGGCAGAGCTCACAATTATTTAGGTTCTAAATTACCCTTGTCCAGTTCTCACAAGAAGAGTTCTATTTTCTCCCTGTAGACAATGATTCCCTAATGCTTATTAATGTAATAATATCACATCCTGTTTCCAAGGAAACCTCTCTCCTCTCACCAAGCACCAAGCACGAAGCGCCGCCGCAGCCTGACATCGTCTGGCCCAAACTGCACTCCTCGACCCGGCCCATTGTCCGCATTTCCACTCCCATAGAAGTTTGTCACAAATTATAGTTTTTCTTCTGATCTTCTAAATGTTTTGCAGCCTTTTTCTTTAGCAAAGCTATGCATTCAAAACGTCCCTGAAACAAATTACCGGCTTCATTATGACACACAATGGATGAATCCATTATGCTTTGGAGCCACAGCTTTTTAAACGAAAATACCCTGGCTTGTTTTCCAGCCAGGCCTTCTTTCTGTAATTGCGTACTTTATATTCTGCTCTGGAGCTGGGGAATAAAGCAAAGGTTAGGCAATGATTTTTGTTTTTCTGTTTCTTTCTTTTTTTTTATATCCGCAAAGAGGTATGTGAATTTATAACATTCATGTGCATTTCAAGTCAACTGATCCGATGGTGAGTGAGTCTCATCCAGCTGGATGGGAGGAAGTTGAGTCTGGAATTGCTTCCTCTCCTGGCTCCTCCCTTTGCTGGGAATTCCCCTGACCCTCAGTTTTCCCATCTGTAAACTGGAAATAATCTACCTCACAAAATTCATTGTAGGGGATGTATTTTGCAAAACTTTAAATTAGGGGCTCTTAATTTGATGTCCACACCCCCACAATAGATTCCAGGGGATCTGTTGAATTTGAATGAGAAAAAAATTACATTTTGGTTTCCACTAACTGCTAACTAAAAATTAGTATTTTCTTTCTTTGTTTTAAACCAATGATTCTGAGCAGGAATGTGCTCCGAGGCTTCACCAGTCTGCCTGTCAAAGAGCTCCAGGACCCAAACAAGGCACAGAAGCCTTGCTTTAAGGAATAACAGCAATGCAAGTTTTCTGGCTCACCAATATTTGAATAAATGAATTTTGGAATCAGAGCAGGACTTTCCTATGGAGCCCACTAATCGGAAAGACCTAGGTTCAAGTCTCTGTCAGGAACAGCTTCTTTGTCTCCATTCCCCCAACCGTGGAAGTCACCTTTGAGCTGGTCCCTTCCCACCAGCCCATCATCAGCCCAGCAGCCAAAGGGATGCTCTTCAAGTGGAAGTCTGCCCACCACCCTCTGTGGCTCCCTCTTACCTCCAGGATCAAACAAGATGATTGGCCTTGAAGGCTCTTCTTATGCCACCTCTTACTAAGACATAGCTCAGATCCTCCCTTCTGAAGTCTCAGCTGCTAGTGCCTCCCCGCTTCAGATTACCCTTCACCTTCCCCTCCACATTCCCTGTGCTCGTAGGGAAGGGAACAAGCATGTGTACAGTGCCGACTCTGAGCCAGGTGCAAATTTTAGCATGTTACACCTCATTCAGTGCCTGGTCTCCTATGTGTTGTCTCCCCCATTAGAATGTGAGTTCAGCACAAAGTAAAAAGCGCACAGCAGATAACAAAAGAAAAGCTACAAGAAAGCAAAGAAAAGATGGACAGCTTTCAACTCAACGCGCAGTGTTTAATACATAGGCTTTCCTGAAATGACAGGTGATTGCTATATATTTTGAATCCTCTTCTGTGT
Source organism: Phalanger gymnotis (assembly GCA_028646595.1). Classification (NCBI taxonomy): domain Eukaryota; kingdom Metazoa; phylum Chordata; class Mammalia; order Diprotodontia; family Phalangeridae; genus Phalanger; species Phalanger gymnotis. The sequence goes on from JAQQSZ010005436.1 coordinate 9,659, forward strand.
TCTGCCATGCACGACATGTTTTTTTTTCTTTTCTTATTTTGTATTTAAGTTTTAGTATTTGTCTAAAATTTTAAAAAATGCAAAAAAAAAGATTGTGAGCTCCTTAAAGGCAGGGGCTGGTTTTCCCTCCCTTATCTTCAGCAGTGATTACTGGTGAGACACACAGTCAGTGTCTAATAAATGTTTATTGACCGACTGATTGGTTGAGGAGCTCTGTGGCCCTGGGCAGCACTTGACTGTTCCAGGCTCCAAAGAAGTGGGATTTTCAAGTTCATTCCTACTCCTGATTCTCCAGATAGATGCTCATGTCTCGGAGGGCAGACAATTAGATTTTAAAATGTTCACTTTCCTTTTTTCGGTGATGCCTTTGCCCCAGTATAAGATGGCCATGCAAGGATCCCAAGGTCCCAGTGTTGAGAGTGGACAGTCAGAGTCAAGAGCCCCGCAGAGACCCCTCACATGTGAATGGAGACACTCTCACATTTTAAAGGGGTATTAAAAAGTTTATCTTCTAGTTAAATTGCTATTGAGTTTATGTTCTAAATCTTCTGCTTTATGGATAATTATTGCTTTTTCTGACACTCTTTCTGCCAAGCCCATTGGATGCTGATGTCTGTTGCTACAAGAACTCCATTTGGAGGAAATTTTAGGGTCATTGTGGATTTCAGTGAAACTGCTTTGGTCTGATTTTTTCTGTTGAACAACAGAAAAGCTGTCCTTCTTTCCTCTCTTCTTCTCTGTCTCCTTCACTCCCTCCTGCCCCTCTTTATTTCTCCCTTTGCTTTCCTTCCTTTTCTCCCTCATCCTGATGATTTTTCATCATTCTCCCATCTCCATCACTTCTGTTCTGGACTGTTGCCTTCAGCTCCTCTTTAGTCTCCCTGCCCAGCCCAACTCCAGAAGCTTCAGTGACTCCCCATTACCCCTGGGTTCATGTAGACACTCCTCAGTTTGACACTGAGCCTTCTCAATCTGGCTCCAGCCTGTCTTTCTGGATGTCTTTCCCCTTCCCTCCACATTCCAGAAAAGCTGGCCTTTTGGTGGCCTCTTGGCTGGAAGGCCCCCAGGCCTCTCCTGCCTGCTGGTGTCAAGCTCCCACCATTTCCCTTGTCATGGGCCACCCCCTCCACCAGGCCTCTCGTGTTCTTCCCAGTTGTAGATGTCGACTCCCTGAAATGACTTTGTGTTGCTCCATCTTTGTACGTGGTGTTTCCCCCTGGAGAATGTTACCTTTTTGAGGGCAGAGGCTGCTTCATTTCTGTCTATTGATATGAGTGGTGTGTTGGCTGCTGTGTGACCCTGAGTGAGTCACCTAGCCTCTCCATATTCAGTGAGACAATGGAGAAGATGCTGACCTGCATTGGCAGAGAGAAGTTATTCACTACAGAAATAAGGTCACACATCCAGCCTTCGACCCTGTATTGGAAAATAAAACAAGGCTCGCCAATGAAAAAAAATGCCCTTCTCACTGTGGACTGTGGGTGGTTACGTGCTGTTTCTTCTTCATTCACGGTTTGTTTTTAAAAAATTTACTCTTTGGGCTCCCTAAAGGTCTTTGAGAAGTGAGGCCACCTCCCTTAATTGGAGCCATAAAACATAGGCTCCATTGTTTTTGTTGACAGACCTCAGCTGAAGCCAGGAAAGCACCAGCCGGTCTTCAGATCCCGTGTTTGCCCAAAGAGCCCCTCTGCTCCGGAGATGAGGCTTGCTGGTCCTCCAGCCTGCTCAGGCCCAAACTGCTGTGCTTCTTGCAGCTTTATCACCAACACGAGCCTGCTAGATGACACTCGGGGGCCCTGCTTACTCATTAGAAATATGAAGCTAACAAGGCAGTTGCTCTTCATCTTCCAGGGGATGTGTCTGTGACCAGGTGCCCTCCTTGCCCCCTTTTTCTCTTTCATTTCTCCTTCTAACCAGGGACTGGGCTGAGATGCTTAGGGGAGACACCTCTTTGTCTTCTTCTTGTCCCACTGCCTTCCTTTGTTCTTGCCTTTAGGGTATCAGGGCAGTATCCGGGTGCACGTTGTTTATTGCATGAGCACACCACCTGCTTCTGCCATTTACTGCCCCTGTGCCCAGCTAGGGGCCAGGCCATTTAACTGCTCAGAGCCCTGGGGTCCTTCCTCCTCTACCTTCCTGACTCGTGGGGTTCTGGGAAGAACAATTCCAGGAATGAAATGGAATTGAGCCCAAGCCTGGCCCCGAGCCCACATCTAATATAGGCTTCCTCCTCCATCCCACAAACGTGAAGGGCCTGCTCCGTCTTGGGGGCTGGGATAAAGGGCAAAGGGGAGCGCCCCTTTCCCTTGGTAGATCCAAGGCATGTGCAAGGCCAGGCCTGGATGGGATAGAATGGGACACGAGCGATTCAGCAGAAAGTGACTCTGCCATTCACTTCACCAGGGACAAAGCGCCAACTCCTGGGGAACAGAAAAGGCCTTAGAAGCAGGAGGCCCTGAATGACTGTGCTTGGAGGTCACCTGATCCACCTGCCTCATTTTATAGATGAAGGAAGGAAAAAGCATTTATTGAGCTCTCACTGTATTCTAGGCCCTGTGCTGTGTGAAGACACTGAGGCCCACAGAGGTCTGAAGGTAGGAAGGACCTGGGTTGATGAGTCTGTGAGACAGGATTCAAACGCACCAAGTCTGGTGTGTTTCCTCCTATGCCACGCTCTGACTGGCCCATTCAGATGAGACTGACCAAGACAGATGTGCTGAGACCTGCGTTGGGGTCTGCCGCACTCTGAAAGATGCACAAGAGGCTGCTGATACTTTGGGTGGACCGTCTACAGACACTACAGAAAGGTGTAGACTAGAATTGCCTAGGATGAGAAGATGTAAGTGGTTTGTGGGAATCCTGACACCAATGAGACCCATGAATCAGTAAATTGTGATGAAGATGACAAACACCTACTGTGTGCTGGGCACTGTGCTAGTTTGTAGGGACATGAAGACAGAAACAGAATAGCCCATGTCCTCATGGAACTTGCTAGGAGTGTGTGTACACATTCTACGTGGTCTTCGCTGCACTGAGGATCCTCCCCAGAACAAGGCTGATGTGTTTCCCCCTCAGGGCCCTAGGGGTTCCCTCGAGGGGCTTGGAAAGGTCTCCTCTGATGCAGTCAGCTCACACTGCCATCCCACTGTTCTCCCCAATGTTGATTGTTGAGGATTAGACAGCGTTTCCCGTATGTTATTCTGACCTTCCAGTTTCATTTAATCCATTAACACCAATTAGATTTGACGAAGGGACATGTGAAGAGAAGAGAGGGGAACAGAAATATAAGCCTCCTCAGCTGGTGCCACAAGCTCCCCCGACCTCCTCATGTGCTGATATCCCACACTTCTGGGACGTACTCCGCTCAGACTGAAAGCAGCTTGGGAGGGTCAGAGTTTGGCTGGGGGGTGGGGGTGGGGGTTGTTGCAAAATGGTGAGTTCCGTTTTGTATATCCTGAGCTTCAGACGCTGACAGACATCTGGTGGGAAACATCCAGTAGGGAGCTGGTGGGGAGATTAGGACGGCTCCACAGACCGAGAGATCATCTTCCTGGAAGGGATGATTGGATCATTGGGAGTGAGTGATGCTGCCCATTAAGGGATGGTAGAAACAGCAGAGGCTCAGGACAAAGCCTTGGGGTGCTCCCCAAATGTTGGCTTGGCATATGGCTGATGATCCGACTATGGAGACAGGTCAAATGGGGGAGAGGAGGAAAACTGAGAGATTGTTGTCATGGAACCTTGGAAATGGCAGTGTTCAGCAGGGGTCATGGGCTGTGAAGGACTCAGGAAGGACGAGAGAGAAAAGACTACCAATTTTGGCAGTTGAAGGACAGTTGGAAACTTTAGAGAGAGCAGCCCCGGTGGGATGATGAAATCAGAAGCCGGAATGCAGAGGGCTGAAGGGAAGCCAGGACGTATTAACAGATGAGTTTTTCTAAGACATTGGCTTTGGAAGGATAGAGAGCCATAGAGCCTTAGCTCGAGGGGATGAGAGGGCCAAGTGAGGATATTTTAAGGATGGGGCGAGCATGGGTATGTTTGTAAGCAGTGAGAAGAAGCCGAGGCACAGTGTAGTAGGAAGGCCGAATTTATGATCTCAAAAAGGATCATATAAATATCAGAATGGTTCGAAATCGTTGGGTATACAGAATTCTCCAAGCAGAAGGCATCAAAAAATTTATTCAGGGCCCAGAGCAACAAATTAGC
>JAQQSZ010005437.1:0-13867 GCA_028646595.1 Phalanger gymnotis
GCCCTGCTTCCCTCTGCCACTTTGTGGGTTCTGCAGTTCTAGAATTGGTTCAGAGCCATTTTTTTTATAGGTTTTTGGAGGGACTTGGTGGGGAGCTCACGCCAGTTACTGCTTTCCTGTCGCCATCTTGGCTCCGCCCCTGCCCAAATAGAAATCTTTCTCTTCTTTTTTCTTTCCACTGTTTGAAGGATGAAATTTTCTCTACCAATGCCTGGGGTCTGCAAGAAGGACAAAAGGGGTAGGCAATGGTATATGAAATGTACAGAATTCTCACTAACTTGACTTGAGTAATTTAAAGTGTTGATTACATATTAGGTGGACACTCTGTGGTGAATATTAGGGAAAACACAGACAATTGTGCAAGATATGCAGTACTGTGTGTGCTACCATCCCCATCACTGGGGAAAACTTTTAGATCTTCAACACTATAAATCCATGTGAATTTTTGAGTTCAATATATTCTGAATAGAATAAAATTATTTTCTGTGAAAATAATGATAATTGATATAAATAAAAGAGTTGCATTTTGTAACACCATAGACCTAAAGGAACCATCATAGTCCACTCTCTCGTTTTACAGAAGAAGGGGAAAAAAGACCAAGAAAAGTCAAATTCTATGATTTGTCCAAAATCCTATCACTATTTAGTGGTAGATCCAGTATTAAGACTCAAGTGCTCTGACTCCTAGTCTGATTTTCTTTGAATTCACTCACACTGCTCTGGGATCTAACTACGTGTGGCACAGTGGATCATAACCATTCAGTTGAGTTGGCCACTTTGTGAGACTGGATATGTTAATTTCTCCTTTGTGATTGTTTTCCAAAGCTGTTTTGAGACTCAGACAAAAATCATCGATGGTAAAGACTGAAAAAAGACCATAAACCTGGTGATTATGAGATCCCCAGTGGAGTTTGAGAGAACAGTTTGGTTGAATGGTGGGAACAGAAACTAGATTGCAAGCGGTTCAGGAGACTTCCTCATTCGTCCATACTTAGTGGATCTGTGTTCTGAACAATGTAGGTACTCTCTCAATCGGTACCGATTACAATCCATCCATGTCTTCTCACCTTTTGACATTCTTGTCCTCTTCCTTCTATCAACTCTCCATTGAGAATCTACCGTATGAGCTAGCTGGAAGACTTCCTTCAAGGCTTTTGACATCTCGATATCAGTTCAACTTGCTTACCTTTCATCCTTTGTGCATTTCTGAATAGACATTTCAAATTGTGGGTTTTAGTACTGGCTCCTTGCCTGAATTTCATCTCCTGTGAATTTCTGGATATCTAAAATGTTATTCTTCTTCCTAAATTACAGGTAGTCTCTTTCAATTTTCCTTGCTAATAAAGACATATATATCCAAAGAAGTTAAACAAAAGGGAGTTCAGGAAGTAGGGGGAAGTCGAGGGAATTAGGAAAGGCCTCAATATAGAAGATGGTGTGTGAGGGGTGCCTTAAAGGAAGAGAGGGATTTACAAGGCAAAGCTGATCAGGGAGTACATTTCAGGCATTTCAGACAGTGGAGGATTGGAGGATCATAACATCATAGCCAGAAGAGACCTTGGTAGATCATCTACATAGGAGGCTTATCATTCAAGTGAAACGTCTGATTATTAGAAGAGGGTCTGGGGGCTTGGTTATGTATCACATTAACATTTATCCTATCTTGTGTGTTAAGGTGACATTTTGGTTGCATTTGTAGCACAGCTAATGTTTATTTTGTATTATGTGGTGAGTTTAAGGGTTCTTAACCTGGAGTCCATGAATTTGTGAGTTATTTTTAGTATTTTGAAAACTACATTTCAATATAATTGGTTTCCCTTGCAATCCTATCTATTTTATTTTATGCATTTAAAAATACTATTCTAGAAGAGGTCTATAGGCGCCCCAGACTGTAAGAAACCCTGTTGTATGTGCTTAGTGTGAAACAATTGTGCGAAGAATTAGGTCAATAGGATACATCCATCCTTATGAAAAGTGGCAAGTGTCAAACAAGATGACAAAGGAAAGTGATATAAATGCAACTGAAAGATCTAGGTAAAATTTTATAATAAATTTGGAGGGAAATTTCTTTTACTTGAGTAAGGCAAGGACACCAGGGAAAACTTTACACAGGAAATAGCACCTAAGTTGGACCTTGACAAGGGGGATTTAGATGGGGGTAGGCGGCACATTCCAGGAATGGGAATCGTGAGAGCAAAAGCACACAGAGTGAAGAACAAAATTCAAGGTTTTATAACTGATGGAATATAAGAAGTAGAGAAGAACATCCCCACTTTTGCATTTTACAGATGAAGAAAGTGAGACTTAGAGAGATAAAGTGACACAGTAATGTCCCACAGGTAGTAGTGGGTACAAGCCATAATGGAACTTCCTAAAAATCCAGCATCCTTTTCACTATACCAAGATGCCCCCACAGAGGTGAAAAATGAGAACTAAAAGGAATTGTGTGATTCCAAAAGTCACACAAATATTTAGTGCAGAGACAATCATAAAACCTTGGCCTCATTATTTCCATACCAACAAACTGGGGGTAGAGCCTACCTTTTTTTCTCCCTGGTTCTGCCTTCAGCATATAAAACAGGTTCAGTAGTTTCATAATTAGCTGAGCTTTTCAAACTGGGGCTCATTAGTCTACCACTTGCTCATCTAATAATTATACCTGCTTCAGAATTATAAAAGTGTACTTGCTTTCATTTGCTTTCCACATGGTACAAAATTTTTTGTTTGTTCGATAAACAAAGCTATCTCTATAAATTTTTCTGGCTAATTCGTTGATTGGAAGAAATTTTAGGAACTTGGGGGCTGTATGTAGTCAAATATTCCATTTCCAGCACTTAGCACAGTACCGGGCACATAGTATGTGCTTAACAAACATCGATTGATTGATGACACTTTTTAACCCTCTGCCCTCCTGACACAAAAAGAGAAGTCTCCTTATTCCTCACTAAGGCTTATACTTTTTAACTATAGTATATTCCTGATCCCATTTCTTCTTGCCTACTCTAGTACTCCAATCCAATAATACTATACTTCCTCTCAGGCATCTTCAATCATTCCCTTGCCATCACTTCTTCCCCATTGCCTATAAAGATGTTCACATCCTCAATTTAAAAAACAAGCTTTTCCCTTGAAACTTCTATTCCCATCCAGCTACTCTCTCAACTCTCTCCTTTTTTTTTTTACAACAAATTTCTCAAAAAAAAAAACTTGTCTAAATCTCTACTTCCTCTACTCCCTCACCACTATCTCTTTCCTGAAACCCTTGTAGTCTGGTTTCTGCTCTCTCAAATTGCTCTCTCAAAATCCATCAGGGACCTCATGATCACCAAATTTATGGTGCGTATCTGTCTTTACTTTCAACTATCTCTCTTTAATATCTGGTCCTGTTGATCTACCATCCCTCCACCCCCTTTAATATATATATATATATATATATATATATATATATGTACACATATGTATATATACATATGTACTCTCCTTTATATACTTTAATATATACATATATGCAATATGTATATATACATATATATATATATATGTATGTACTCTCCTTCCTTACACTCTTTCCTTTGACAATTTTATCCACTCTCATGGCTATATATACCACCTAGGAGTCAACTAGGTGGGCAGAGTAAACAGAATGCCATATCTGGAGTCAGAAAGGCCTGAGTGCAAAACCTACCTCAGATACTTTCTAACTGTAGGAAACTGAACAAGTCACTTAACTTTTCCACATCTATATAATGAAGAAGTTAAGGGAGTTGAATTGTATAGCCTCTCAATTTGTTTTCCTATGATGCTATAACCTCTTTGCAGATAACATCATCTACATTTTGAATTTTGAGGTCTCTTTGATTTCCAGACTCATATCTCCATCTACATACTAGACATTTCTCACTGTAACCTAAAAATTAACATGTACCAAACATAACTTACAATTTTTCTACCTCAATTTCTTTCTCTTTCTGACTTAGCTATTCCTATTAATAATAGCAGGTGTTTGTGTATTGTCTATGTTATCAAATTTGATAACAAATTAGTGGCATTACCACTCAGTCTCTAGTATTTGAAATTGTTATTTTCAACACTTCTTTCGAACTTTGATCTTTGTTCTCCAGTCTCTGTGCTTTTGCTCCCATGGTTCCCTATTCCTGGAATGTGCCTCCAAACTCCATCTAAGTCCCTCTTTTCAAGGCCCAACTTAGATGCTACCTCCTCCATAAAGTTTTCCTTGATCTCCTTGCTTTACTCAAGTGAAAGCAATCTCTCTCTCTTCAAATTTATCATGGAATTTTTCCTAGATCTTTCTGGTACATTTATATCACTGTCGCTTGTATCAAAATTATTTCTGTACATGTCTTTTCCCCACTGGATTATAAATTCCTTGAGCTCAGTCTATGCTAAATATATCTTTCTATCCCTAGTGCCTATATTGCCTTCTATATAGTAAGAACTTAATAAATGTTAGAACGAATCAACCAATAAATGTACTGGTTAGTAGCAACTGAAAGTTATTTAAGGATGGATATGGTTGGGTACCTTCTGTTGGCCCTTATTACTGTCAGCCCCGCTTTCATCACAGGCTATGGAGGTAAACAATCTCACCCAAATACGATGTTTAAAACAATTGTAAGAGTAGAAAATCAAGCTGTTGTTTGGTAAAGAAGGGGGAATCATTCAAAAACTCATATTTACAATCTCTTTGATGTATATGACCCTCCAATGATACAAATTGAAACCCATTTGCACCTGTGTATCCTGTACAACTCTTGTCTGTAACCTCTAATAATAAGAGGTAAGAACAGGACAGTGCCAATAGTATCAATAGCATCGAAATGTTTCCCTGATGTCTTTTGTAGAAATTGAGACCAAGTTTTGGAAACCCAGTTCTCATGTGTGCTTTGAATTAATTTGTGCTTAGAGTCACACAAAGCTCTGCCTAGCACTCACAGATTCTTAGATTTAGAAGTAGAAGGGACCGTAGAGGTCATCTGATTCAACTCCTAGATTTTACAGATAAAGAAACTAAGTCCCAAGGAGCTTAAGTTACTTGAGGTCACTCATCTTCTAAATATATGAGGTAGTATGTGAATTCAGTTCTCCGTAAGGCTAAGTCAAGCATCCTCTCCCCTACACCATGCTGCCTCTTGACCCAGTTACTTTTCCTATATCGCTTATGCCTAAATTTACCACATAAATTTAGTTGCTGCTCTGGCCTCTATATCCTGCCTTTCACCAACAGCAGACATTTGTTTCTAATTTCTCACCTTGGCTCTGCTGCATGAGATCTGGTAATTGGCCTGTGTCAGCCTGATAAAGAGATTGGGAGTCCAAATAATCCTCACCTGTTGATGCTAGCCTAATGCCTTGTTACCAACCCATACCTAGTCCCATTTCTTTTTTACTCTATTGTACCAAGTTCATTGATTTTGCTTGCTGTCACTCTGGAATGGACTTGGTCAGCTGCCAGGAGAGCCAGAAGGTACCTTGGAGCCAAATGGTGACAGTTCAGATCACCTAGTAAAATGGAGAATTGAAGCAATTATCCAGATAATTACAAACAGACCAAAGAAAATATTTTCCCTTTAATATCCAGATAAGGAGGGGAAACATTTACTTTGTGACTGAATTATCTAAGGGGATGGTATTGCATAGATGTATTTTCAGCATTGTACCTAAACAGGAAGTTATGAGACATTGTCCCCAAACCCTTTGGTTTTGTTGTTGTGGTGGTTGTTTAATTCTTAGAAAAAAAAAAAAGACTTGTGTTGAGAGAAAAATGAGTTCCAACTTTTCCAGAAGGGTCAATCTTTATTGGATTTTCAGAAACCCAAGTCCTAAAGTAAAAAAAAAGTACTATGGTTTTTTTTTCCTTTACCTAGAGCTCATCAAAGATGGAAGAATAGATTATTCTAAAATCACTTTGAAATGAAGAAGAGCAATCATAATTTCAAGGTAGCAACATAAACCAGACTTCACTCTCTTTACACTCATAAAAGTTGATTACCTCTGCAATTCTCTATTCGAGGGAGCTCTTGGTCCCCCTGCTTTTTAGATCATGGGTAGTTTGATTTTTGTGGCAATGAAAGACAAGAATGTAGTCTCAGCTCATCTGCAAACCTCATTCATAACTAATAATTTCAACCTCATCTCCCGCAGAAATAATTTAGCAAAGCTGCTTGAATGAAGCAAAGCGGACCTGTTTTATTTGTTTGTTTCATTCCTCTTGTAAAGATATGAATTCTAAAGCTCCTTCAAGCTTCCCCACCAAAGGATATACCAGACCACAAAGGCCTAAGGGCTTTGAAAAAGTCACACTTTGAGAACATTTGGACACTTCCTTTACTGCCTAAGAACATTGCCTGCCTCCCAACAAAACAAAAAAAAGATATCTGAGGAAAGAGAACAGAAAATATTGTAACAGAGCCTGAGTTCCCTGAGGAACCAAAGGCCTATTAACATAGACTAATCTCACTTGGGGGATGGTTCATGGTATACAGCATAGTTGACACATTTTGTTTACTTTGGTTTGTTTCTAGACCCCAAATTCCTGACTGTACAATGTTGTCTCAGCCAGAGTCATAACTAGTAGTTGTGGCAGTTAAGGCAAGCATGAAACTCTCAAATCAAACATGTAATTCATGATATGACAATATTATAAGTAATTACAAATTTTAGTTCAGCAGGAGGAAGAATTAGTAACTATAGTGCAGAGATTCTTAACCTGGGGTCCGCAGATCCTAAGTGTTTGTATGTTTCAGGAACCCTGTAAATTTAATTTCTAAAAATGTATTAATAACTGTGTTTCACTGTAATCTTTTTCCTTTGAAATCCTTTTTATATTCATTTAAAGATATTCTGAGAAGGGGGCCAGTGGCTTCAACAGACTACCAAAGCAGGTCATGACCAGAAAAAAAAGTGAAAAAACCCATGCTCTAATGGCTTCTAGCTATGTAGAGGTATGTGGTGTGTTAAATTCTTTCCCCCCTCTGTATTTTAGTGCAAAATTTGGGACAAAACTCTGATTTCCCTGCCCTAGCTCTACCTTCAGCACATTCCTTTCCTAAGGCCTAGACTCAGCAGGAAGGGGGAACCTGCTGCCTCATGGCTACATGCAGCCCTCGAGGTCCTCAAGTGCAGCCCTTTGACTGAATCCAAACTTCACAGAACAAATCCCCTTAATAAAAAGATTTGTCCTGTAAAACTTGGATTCAGTCAAAAGCTGCACACAACCACCTAGAAGGCCACATGCGGCCCTGAGGCTACAGGTTCCCCACCCCTGGTAGAGATTATGCTCTCTTTACTTCCGTTTGCCTTTTCACTGCCTTGCTATTTGACCATATGGTGTTAGGCTACATCTATATCTCCCTTCCATTTTGGCTCTCTTCTCCTTACACTTACATAGAGTATACCTAAGAATCTTCTACGAACCAAAGGAGAAAGAGATAACCTATCTCCTCAACACATTTAATTATTCAGTGCGTCTTAGAGAAAGGCAATATGGTTCAGTGAAAAAAGCAATGTGTTTGGGTCAAATTACCTAGATTCAAATCTGTTTCTACTCCTTAGTACAGTTTTGACCTTAAGCATAAAGCCCTTAACCTTTCTGGACCTGTTTCCTCAACTATAGAATAGGGAAATAGGTTCCAGATGGTCACTAAAGTCCTTGCCAGCTCTACATTCCTTTATTCTCATCATCTATTTATTATGAAAGTACACTGTATGTTTCTTAGCTTTTAGAATGTTGGTCATCACATGTTCCCCTCCATCTTCTCTTCTCTTCTCTTCTCTTCTCCAAGCTAAACTTGCCAAGTTCCTTCAACAGACCTTCATATGACATGAACTCAAAGCTCCTTACTGAATATCTTGTCGCCCTCCTCTGAGTATTGTAATACAATGAAATAAAATAAACATTTATTTAGTGCCCACTACATACCAGGCACTGTGCTAAACACTGGGGATATGATAAATAAAAAGAAAGTCCCTGCCCTCAATGAGCATACAATCTAAAGGGGAAAACAACACACAAAAGAAAGGCAGGAAAGTAGGGGAATGGAGGAGAGAGAGACACCAGGGGGTACACAGTGACATTTTGTTCTGTGGAGCTGAAGTCACACAAGGCATCAGACGCAAAGAGGAGTGAACTGAAAGTCCACTTTCTGTCTTTTATAAAGGAAGACATTCGGAGTTGCCTTCCAGCCCTCCTGAGGGAAGAGAAGGCTGAGGGATGTGGTTTATTCAAGGCTTGAGTTAGCAGCATGGTGGTAAGTTTTGAAATGATGAGCTTATCCTAGGAGGAGCCTCTTGTTCACTCTCTAGTGAATCAATTGGTGTTTTAATCAATCGTCTTCTATTATGTTATCTTCTTTTTGATAAAATACATATGCTTTTATACATGTATATACATATACTTTGATAGGATCTATAAATAACATTTAATTTAAAATGTATGTATATTTACACATTTATACATATACAAGCAGGAACGTGTTGATAAATACTTAATAATTGGTTCTGAAAAATATGTATGCACAGGATGTTTTTAAATTTAATCTGCATTATCGACATTTTCTTTATAACTTTCTTAAGTTTAGGTAATCTACAAAACAACAAATCCAGCTCTGATTTGTAGAGTTTGCTGATTTCCAAGGTGTAAATGTTCCCACTGCAAACTTAACAATTGGGAATCAAGAGATAGCAGGAGCTGTCTCCAACACATCCCTGCAAATCAAAGCATCACTACAGGAGAGACAAGGGGCCACTCACTGTGGGAAGCAGAGGTGGAGGAGGGAGCAGATGGCACCTGTTCCACATACAGGAGATTTCTGCAGGATCAGGACCAAGAAAAAGAACCAAATGGAGTATAATCTGATTGCATCAGCACTTCTGCCAGGGTGCAAGAGAGTCAGATATTGCAAACAAAGTTGGTGTGCATTGATTAGACAGGACAGCCAGGAGAAGAGATGTGGGTATGGATGGAAGCTGAGAAAAAGGTATTGCTGTGTGGCCAAGGTATTTGAGCTTCTCTCCTTAGGTCTTCAATATATTGAATATATTGAATAGTCACACACTATGTTGATGTGGAGTTGGTTATGGTGTTTGAAACCCCAAAGAAAAGATGCACCAGAATTGAAGGAATAAGAGGTAGCATGCTGCGGTCAAGTGTGTTGAATTTGGAGCCAGAGTACAGAATCGTCAAATTAGAGCACTGAAAGGGACCTCTGAAGTCATCCAGGCCAACTCACATACAAAAGGAATCCTCAGGACCACAAAGGGTCATGCAGTCTCTGCTTGAAGATCTCCAAGGAGTGGGAACCTGACACCTCTCTTGGCAGCCTATGCCACCCTTGAAAAGTGCTAATTGCTGGGAAATTATTCCTTATATTAAATGCAAATTTGCACTTTTGCAACTTCTACCCATTCTACTCAGTTTTGTGTTCAAGGGCCTAATAGAACAAGTCTAATCTCTCCTCTCTATGCCAGTCCTTTGGATATTTGAAGACAGCTATCACATTTTCCTCCAAGTCTTTTCTTATCCAAGCAAAATTTGGCCAATTCCTTCAACCAATCCTCACATGACATGGACAAGGTCCTTTACTGAATATCTTGGGTGCTCTCCTTTGGACACTCTCCAGCTAATCAATGTCCTTGTTAAATCATAGTGCCCAAAATTGAACACAGTACTGTAGATGATGTCTGAAAAAATCAGAATACAGTGAACCTATCATGTCCTTATTCCTGGAAGCTCTATCCCTCTTTATGCAGCCCAAGGTCACATGAGCTGTTTTGGATGTCAACTCGCACTGCTAATGTAAATTGAACTTGTAATCCACTGGAATCTTTTACAGAACAACTTTTATCTAACCATGGCCCCATCCAGCGGTGTGAAGCTGATTACAAGTGCAAGACTCTCTTTATTGCTATTGAATTTCATCTTATATGATTCAATCCAAAAACTCTAGACTATTAAAATCCTTTTGAATTCTTACTCTGTCATCCAGTGGTGCTTTCATTCCAAGCCTTGCATCATCTGCAAATTGGTTGGGCACACCATTTATGCCTTTATCTAAGCCAATGATAAAAATGTTAAATAGCAGAGGGCCAAATACAGATCCTTGTGCTTCCCCTCTGGACACTTCCTGCTATGTTGAGATTGAATCTCTAAAAGCTACTGTTTGAGTCAAGCCATCCAAACAGTTTTAAGTCCATCTAATTATAACTAATCCGTATCTCTCCATCTTTTCCGCAAGAATAAAATGAAATAAGTTATCAAAAGCTTTGCTAAAAGGTAGGTAAATTTAATCAACGGCACTCTCCTCGTATACTACTTTAGTAATTCTGTCAAAAAAGAAGATGAGGGTATTCTGGCATAACCTATTCTTGACTTTTTTCGGTTAACTGATAGAATTCATGTCGGCTCTTTATAATCAACACTTCCCTTTTTATCACTTTATTGATCAACATTAGGACTTCTGCAGGAATTTAAGTGAAATTCACTGGGTTGTGGCCTACTGACTACTCTCCTACCTTTTTTTGAAAATTGGGACAAGCTTTACCTTTGTCCATTTTGGTAACACTGCTCCCATTTTGCATGATTTTTCAAATATCTCTGGGTTCAACCTTTCCAGGTCTCAATTTTCTCTTCTGTAAAGTGGAGGGTCCTTGAAAATGTGTTCTAATGCTTAATCTGTAGTCTTAATTTATAATAAAACTGCATTTCAAGTCCACCCTAGACCGAACTATATTAATTGTGCCAGCTAAGCTTATTTCTAATCTACTATCTATCCTTAAAGACAAGATGCCTCTGCAATCACCATAATTAAGGATTAATGAACATGGGAATTGTGGTTGGCAAATTATGCAAAGATAAAAAGTTATTTTATCTATCATTGGCATATGGTGAGTGGGTTAATGCTCAATGGTTAGTCCAATAATGAGAAGGCTTGTAGAATAAAAGTTAAATCATTGACAGGAGAATGTTATTTACTTTCCATTAGCTATGTTCTGTAAATTTAAGAAAGCATGAGTTACAAGAAAGACTTTTAGCTAGAGGTGCTATCCATCAAAGCACCTCCTGAAATTACAAAATTAGGAAAACTATAAATATCCATTTGCATCGGCTATTCTCTCTGAAATGGAATATACTTTAAGATAGATGAATGAGAATTGCTTCAAAACTCCAGCCTCAAGCAACAGAAGGACCAAAGTAAAATAAGCTTAATTGCATTAATAAAAATAACGCATCAGACAGAACGTTGATTCCTAAATACCAATCGTCAATCATTTTTTCTCATGATCCTGCTGAGACCTCGAGTAGTACAGATGATTCGTATGTTTTCCAAGAAGACTTGTTCTAATAGAGCTAATATTTGAATTATATAATTTGTAGTAACTTCAGGACGTTACCCTAAAATGTTTAGCGTTTCACAAAAATTGACTGATTTTGACCCAACTGTGAAAAAGATCAGGTCGTTTGAACAATAAATTTGCTATCCTTTACAAAATGTACTGTGAGGAGAAAAACACTTTCCCCTTTAAATGGCTTTGAGGAAGACTTTAGCAGGTTTGTGGATGGGCAGTCCAATTTCTTCTTTCTGCTATCATGTACCTTCAGATGAGGAGGTTGATGAATTGGAAAATCAAACACATGGAGCCTCAATTGGAAAGAAGGAAAGGGAACAAGGTTTTAAGTAAGTGCCTACTATGTGTGAGGCACGGTGCTAAGAACTTTACAAATATCCCATTTGATTCTCACAACAACCCTGGATAGTGGGTTTTATCATCCTCCTAGTTCAAAATAAGGAAACTGAAGCAATCAGAGGATTTGCCCAGGGTCACCCAACTAGTAAATGTGAGACCAGTTGTAGCAACAATCTGCTAGCAGCTGTTGTGGCACATAGAAGGCTGCTAACAATTGTTCTTTTAACTGCTTTACTAAGGAAAGTAACAGGCTTAACAATCTTACTTTAATCCAACATACAAATATCATTCACTTAATTCAGGAGGAAAAGCCAGCACCCTGAACTTCAGAGCAAATACAAACAAATTACAAACATACACAATATAAACAGACCAAATTACAATTCATAGTTACCAGGAAAGTATCAATATCTGGATTTACAAGCCAGAGAGCTCTTAACAACAGCTTACCCAGAGTCTGGCAACTTTTCCAGTGACTGAGAGCCCCAAGCAAACAACTCTGTTCTCTCTTTTTATAAAGTCCTTAGACATCATCTGATTGAGCAGAACTTAGGCACATACCATTGACTCTGATCTTAGCAACTCCCCTTAGGGCCCTGAGGGCTTCCCGCCCACATTGGTTTAGCATCAAGTAATTAGGGCTTTGGGGCCTAGTAAGGAGCAAAGATCTAATCAGACCTCACTTCCTTGGCCCCACCTGGAGCCCCACCTGAATCCTATTCAAATAGGCAAGGCGGGGGTGGGGATCTTTTCACTTACTGATTGCCTTTACACAGTTTGAACTCAAGTCTTCTCGACTCAGCCCAAACCCTAAATCCTGGAACTAGGAAGGTAATATAGAGGCCATTAAGTTCTCTTGCTTGTCCAAATATAATATCCTTTGAGACCTAAAAGAAAGGGAGTCAGCATATGTGAAAATATTTATAGAAGTTCTTTTCGTGGTGGCAAAGAATTGGAAATCAAGAGGAGGCCCATCAATTGGGAATGACTAAACAAGTTGTGGTATATAAATGTAACAGAATACTATTATGCTATAAGAAATCAGGAGCAGACAGACTCAAAAAC
Organism: Phalanger gymnotis; assembly: GCA_028646595.1. NCBI lineage: Eukaryota > Metazoa > Chordata > Mammalia > Diprotodontia > Phalangeridae > Phalanger > Phalanger gymnotis. Next base: position 12,769 of record JAQQSZ010005437.1, read on the forward strand.
AGACTTCATAATAACCTTGAAAGATTTCCATGATCTGATGCTGAGTAAGGAGAGCAGAACCAAGAGAACATCATGCACAATTACAGACACATGCTATCTGTGATGACTAACTTTGACAGACTTGTCTCTTCTGGGCAATACAAGGTTCAACGACAGCTCCAAAAGACTCGTGATGGAAAAAGCTATCCACATCCAGAGAAAGAATTATGGAGTCTGAATACAGACTAAGGCAAACTATTTGTTCTCTCTTTTTTTCTTCTTTTTTGGTTTTATTTCTTCTTTCCCATGATTCATTCCATTGGTTATAATTCTTCTTTACAACTTGACTATTGTGTAAATAAGTTTAATGCAAAGGTATATGTAGAACTTATATTGGATTACATGCTGCGAGCAGGAGAGGGAGAAAAATTGGAACTCAAAACCTTGTGGAACTGAGAGTTGTAAACTAAAAATAAAAAATAAATTTAAAAGAAAAAAATCACAATAAACACCTCTTCTTAGCAGAAAGATGATAGATTATAAGTGAAGAGGCCTACAAGTGACAATCATGGCCAACAAATTGGTTTATTTTGTATAAATATGCTTCTTTGTTACACAATATGTCTCTCTTGGAGCCAGGATGGGAAGAGGGAGTCATTAGGTAATGATAAAAATATGAAAAAGTATCAATTAGGTATTTCTTTTTAAAAAAAATGATAGTGTCAGTGTGCTTTTCTTGTTACTAAGATTGGTTAATGTATGTCTTTTTAAAAATAGATTCCAATATTGAATCACATTTATACTTTTTCTCTTAGTCACTCAGACCTGTACATAAAAAGAAATCAACTGAGTATAGAAGACCATATTCTTTTAACAGAGAACTCTTAATAAAGGTAATATGTGAACGTGAAAGTAAGCAGAACACACACACACACATACACATGAGAGCTATAAAGAAATTAAAAACATATAAAAAGAGATATAGATGTAGATAAAGGTCTTATTGATGCCTACAGAACCCTCCCTTATAACTCAGAAGATGAAAAAGGTAGGCAAAACCTATCAACACAGTAACTGCTTCTGGGAGCAAATGTAGCATTCTGTATCAGTAGTCCCCCAC
>JAQQSZ010005438.1:0-13867 GCA_028646595.1 Phalanger gymnotis
GGCCCTGCTTCCCTCTGCCACTTTGTGGGTTCTGCAGCTCTAGAATTGGTTCAGAGCCATTGTTTTATAGGTTTTTGGAGAGATTTGGTGGGGAGCTCACGCCAGTCACTGCTTCCCAGCCGCCATCTTGGCTCCGCCCCCCTCAATAAGCATTTGTTAACCACCCATAATGTTCCTTGTACCATGCTAAACACTAAGAGAATAGTGGATAGGATTGTCTTTAGAAAATTGCAAAACCCTCTTATTAAAAATAAGTAAAGCACAGAAGGCAAAGGAAAGAGATGTTGTAGGTCCTATAGTATATAACAGGTGGATTTTTTTAAAAACTGGAGTAAAGAGTGTCCTTTGGAAATATATAAATTAAAAAGAAAAAGGTTTGGTAATAGGTGAAGAGTGAAGGCAAAAAAGGATGTAATAATAAAGATAAAAATAATAGCTAGAATTTATATGATACTTTAAGTTTTTCAAATCACTTTACAAATAATATTTTATTTTCTTCTCACAACAACCCTGAGAAGTAGGTGTTATTATTATCCCCATTTTGCAAATGAGATACCTAAACCAGATAGAAGTTAATCGACTTATTCAGAGTTCACTTACCTAGCAAGTGACTTAGGTAGGATTCAAGTTCAGTCCTTCCTCACCCAAAGTCCAGCCCTTTTGTCAACTGTACCACCTAGCTGACCCTTGCATAAAAAGTACTTCACTGGGCTTTTTATAATATCAGCAGGAAGAAAGAAAAAAAAAGATGCTACAATATCAAGTCTGGCTGCCCCACGGTCTTAAACTCCCTTGAAGCAACTACTATCAATAGTGAAACTTGAAGAGTTTTCTTTGGAGCAGGAATCCGTCCATGTAGGAGGTCTGTTCAGGCATGAATCCTGTCAGAACATGTCAGGCACTTCTGCTACCAGGAGGCAGTTGGCAGGAGATTTGCTGCCAGTACCTAAGGCAGAGACCTCCACCAAAAAACAGATTCTAGAGTGGCTGGTGCTTGAGCAATTTCTTCTTATCTTACCTGGAGACATTCAGGCCTGAGTGTATGGGAAGCATCCCAAGAATGCTAACGACATGGTGACCCTTGTGGAAGATTTGCAGACAGAGCCTAACAAAGCAAGGCCAATGGTCCTTGACCACACACCCAGATGGATGGTGTCCTTGGAGAAGAGAACAACCCTGATCACTGGAAAGAACCCCCAGAAACTGCAACCAGAACGAGCTAAGCCTTCAAAAGAGGGGAAGTGGAGTCTTCTAGCTATGTCTAAGCAACAGCTAACTCCTGGCCTACAAAAGGAATTCCATTTCTACCAAGAGGTTCAACTGTTCCTCAAGGCCCTTCTCTTTCCCAAGAGGAGAGATCCAGAGACTTGGAGTTGGCAACTGTGCTTGATTCTCCAACATTTGAGGATGTTGTAGTGGGGAAAGTTTGGCTTGTGCCCCTTCTAGGGCCTGTAATAATGATGAAGAATAGGGAAAAAAATAAAGCAAAAAGGTTCAGAAAGAAACGGTGGGCAAGGATAGTTCCTCGATGTCCAAAAAGGAAGATATGTGAGAGATTCAGCGGGGGGAGGGGAACTAAAAATTATGGGGCCTTACTGCTTCAGAGAGTAAAGAAACATCTCCTCCTGCCCACCCCCGTTCCAGTAATAGTGAAGTTTAGGAAAGAAAAGTTTGTGGTATCTGAGAGAAGGCTGAGCCTGAGGAGACATGAAAGTCATGCCTTGAGTGTGGAATAAGCTTTCCCCAGTTGTCATGCCTCCAGGCACACAGAAGAACCCATGATTCTTTCAAGCCCCATCAATGCCTATGTTGTGGGAAAAACTTTGATCATAGCTACATCCTCAAGCTGCATCTCAGAACACACGCAGATGAACGTCCATATGTGTGTTCTGAGTGCAGAGAACACTTTGAGAGAGTGGTCACCTAAAAAACACCAGCAGACCCATTCTTCAGAAATGGCCTTCTTGTGTGCTGACTATGGTCAGGTCAGTGTTTCCGACGACGGTCTAGGCTCTTGAGACACATACCTATGCCAGGGAAACAGAGCAGGATGTCAAACCAAGCCTCCTGTGCTCCATCTGTGGTCAGGGTTCCCACCCACATGACTTCATGCCAAGAAGAAGCCCTTTAAGGTATTGAGTATGGCAAAAGTTTTCTTCAGGGTACTGGCAACCACCATGAGCAGCAAGGTGCCACTGAACAGAACCCTCATGCGTGTGGCGAATGTGGCAAGGCCTTCCAGAGGAATGAGCATCTGGTCACTCACCAGTAGATGCATACAGGAGAATAGCCATGGACCTGCCTTTAGCCAGAGTTCACAGATAGCCAGTCATTGCCATGTGCATACTGATAAAAAAAACCCTATGCCTGATCTGAGTATGGGAAGCACTTTGCGCACAGGGTTGGCCTTGCAATCCATATGCTGGCTCATGTTGGAGAGAGGACCCATCACTGTGGCCAGTGCAACAAAGGCTTCAGCCAAAGCCAGGACCTGAGCTGCCACCAGTGCAGTTACATTTGTGAACAGCAATGCTGCTATAGTGAGTGTGGGGAGCTCTTCAGAGTGCCCATGTGGCTCCTCACCAGCACATACACACAGGGGAAATACCTCTCCTCTGTGACATGTGTGGCAGTTGCTCCTGCAACAGCCCTAACCTGGTAGGACACATTTGGAACCATACAGGGGAGAGGCCTTACCACTGCAAAGCCTGTGGAAGGACCTTCTGTCTGAATGCCCACCTGCAGTAGCACCTTGCTACCCATCACGCAACTCATACACCAGAAGAAGACAAAGAGGTTAAAGAACTGGAAGGTCCAATCAAAGAGTCTCCTCAGAAGTGTCAACAGTGAGGAAAGAGCTTCAGCCAGGGCTGTAGCTTGCTTAGGCATCAAGCCATCCACACTGGTGCCAGACCCCATACCTGTAGCCAATGTGAGTGGACCTTTAGCTGCAATTCTCACCTGGTGAGACCTGAGGACCCATGACAAAAGGACTCTATATTAGGCAACCATGAAACCCTTTCTTAGCCAAGACCCAAACCTTGGCCAACTGCCTGAGTCATCCAGAGGGATTTCTGCCGGACTTACATACTGTCAGTCTTCAAATAGGACAGAGAAAGGGGCCTCATCAGGCACTCATCTAGTTCCCCATTTGTGCATCATTCTCATACTCCAGCCTAGTTTTTTCCTCAGCCTTTCCTCTCCAAAATGAGTAAAGCAAAATAATTGCCTTTTTAAAGTAAAAAAAGACAGCAAGGATGGCCTCTAGCATGTTAAATAGATTCCTTACGGTGAACTTACAGTAGAAAATGGGCAGAAGTTTCATGGGATGAGTAGAATGACTATGATCAGTATCACCAAAGAGAAACTCAAATCGGTGAGAACACAGAACCATTTTGAGTATTTTAGTTGACCAAAAGTATATAAGGATCTTGTGATTTTTTTCTGACATTTCCCCACTCAGGTATCTCTGACCTTGAGTTAATGATCTGATTTTTTAAAAAGAGAGTCCTGCACACCATCCTGTCTAAGGTCAAAAGTGTCATATTTTCTTATTTCTCAGTATTGGGAAACATGATACAGTGGGAAGAGCACTGTTTCTGAATTCGGAGGACCTGGCTGACCTTTGATATTTCTTTGCTGTGTGACCTTGGGGGCATGTCCTAAATATTCCTACGCCACTTAACCTCAATTTCTTCATCTCTAAAATAAAGTGGATTAGACTGCATTACCTCAAAGGACCCTTCCAGCTCAAGATCCGTGATCCTATGATCCTGTGAAGGGTACTTTAGGCAGGCATCATGGTTTAGTAGAAATGGTACAGGATAAGGCATTTGATCATGTGGAATTCAATTCCAAGCTTGCCTCTAATCAACTAACCCTTCCAACTAGAGGTCCCCCATACATACATCAAAATCATTCAAGATTGCTGGAAAGACATAAAAACATAGATACTTTTGTGCAATGACCCCTATTATCATAAACACTAGGTGAGGTATAAATTAGGGAGATATGCTTACCAAATAACTGCATTACTGAGATGAGAGGATGTAGCTCAAAGTTGAAGTTGAAGAGTTAACACTAATTAGCCACAGAATCCTGGTTCCATCATGTGACATCTCTGGATCTTGGCATCTTCAACCATAAAATGAAAAGTTGCACTAGATGACCTCTTTTACCCTTAGTGTCCTTCATTAAGTCTACGATCCTCACCTATCCTATCACCTACTCCTTTTCTTTTTGAGAGTCAGATTTAATGAACTACAGTCATGATATAAAAACAATACTTTTAAGCTGCACTGATTAGTTTCAGTGATTTTTAAAAATTTTCCTTCTTTTTTTCTTTGGCAAAAGCAATGGTTCTTTGGAAAGGGGTAGAAAGAGTCATAGCAGCAGCTAAATGACTTAGTGGATAGAGTGCTAAGCCTAGAGTCAGGAAACCTTAGTCAAATATGGCCTCAGACTTTTACTAGCTGCATGACCTTGGGGAATCTTTGCTTTCCTTACTCTGCTGGAGTAGGAAATGCCTAGCCACTCTGGTATTTTTGCCAAGAAAATCATTGGCAATGTTATTGTGCTGTGGTCCAGAGGGTCACAAAGAGTTAGATATGACTGAACAACTGAACAGAAACAACAGAAGGAGGGTTACAAGGGAAACATAGATGATATGTAAACATAATATACTAATGAAATTTATTAAAATAATATATTTTTTTGAACATCTGTAATATGCAATAAGATATTTGGTGCATTGGTCTCCAAGATGTTCAAACTGTAGGATATGTTTCCACTGTTTACTACAATGTTTTTAAACAAGTATCAGAGAGATGACATATATGTTGGAGCATGCTTGTAAATGTTTAACACCCAGCTTTCCTCCCCCCAAAATGTACATTGACATACTTTTAAGTTTAATTTGCATTATTAATATTTTCAATAACTTTCTTAAGTCTAGATGATAAACAAAAAATAAAGCCTTGATTTGCAATATTTGCGATTTTCAGAGGTGTAAATGCTCACAATGAAAATTTAACAATAGGCTTTTATAAGCAGGAATGAGCAGGCTGCAGCACACCATTGGTTGTAAAATTATTTTTCAATAGGGATAAGGCTTAGATCTGTGATTTATATAGGGAACTCCTAGATAAAGAAACAACTTCTACATATGTAGTTCAGCAACTTCTCTGTTTTTTATGTCCTTAAAGAGTTGCCTAGGACATTGAGAGGTCAGCTGATTTACTCAGCATTACACAGCAAATATATATCAGAGGTAGGGCTTGGACAAAAGACTCCCAAGTTCCAAGGCCAATTTTATAAACTATGCTATATTGTCTCATGTTTAATTATCAATAATTTGTTTCAATAATGGTTGTTTTAATTATATGCCACTTTTCTTCCTTCATTTTATATAGAAGAAATAGTCTATTGTAGGGAGGGAGACCAACTGTGGTGAAGGAAGCTGTCATGTGTGGATCAAAGGGAGGTAGAATAGACATCTCTAGCTTCTCCTCTCCCCACCCTTCTCCAAAAAAAGGCTTTCATTCTTGCCAAGACGAGAATCAGGGAGTAAGAACCAGAAGCCAACAATCTGCACTCCTAAGAATTGGGCTACTGGGCTAGACATTGTTGTATCCATTCCCTTAAACATGGTTTGCCTAGGGCATATGATCAGGTTCCATCTAACTTAATTGTCTTGTCATTTTGGGCTGAAGAGCTACCCCAATTTCTACATCCATGGCTTGACCCCTTTCCCACCTAATAACTACTTTACAATGAACACATAGAGAATAGCAAATAAGCTAATTTATTCAAATCATAGCAAAACAGAAATCAAAGAAGGTATACACAAGAGAATATGTAACAGACAATACAGAGTAGAGGGGATACACCATTGGGAGTGATGTAACTCAGCTCAACCAAAGGAGAAAGTCTTGGATCTCACCCCCGTTGGATATTCTCCATAATTTGCCCATGATTTTCTCGATTATTATTTTTTCTCCATTGATAATCACATAATTTCAAAAGAAAGGGAATAAAGTGACCAGGACATTGGATAGATCGTTCCTGGTAAATTTATCCTAGAAAATACGGTCTGCACTTCATATCTGTTTTTCTAACATCTGATTCACTTTTTCAAACCCTTAAAACATGACGCTGACTTTATCATACAAATGAAAGCACTTTATACAAGGTTATTGATGATCTAGTAATTGCCACATTTACTGTTCATTTTTTTAGGCATTATCCATCTTGACCCCTTTATAGCATTTCATACTCTTGAGCAAGCCACACATGGTGCCAGGCACGTAGTAGTACATATTAAGTGCTTGTGGATTGATTGACTAGGAGAGTATAAACAAAATCTACTTTAAGAGACAGAATGATAGTGAAATACAATGCTTAGTGTTACTGTCAGGCATCCAAAGCTAAAGGGTTTTTCCTTCTGTTGAGAATCAATAATTGATATTCCTACAACACAGTTCTGGCCACAGCATTCTATTGACCAAGAAGCTTCAGTGGTTCTCTCTTGTCTGTAGAATAAAACACAAATATCCCTGTTTATCAGTTAAAATTCTTCACAATTTGACTTCATTCTCTTTTCCCAAATGATTTCAAATTACTTTTTATTATGCATTCTGCATTCTAGCCAAACTGGCTTCTTTGCCATCCCCTTTGCAAAATATTCCCTCTTCGGCCAAACCTTTGAACAGCCCTCCCCTAGATCCCCCCCCCCCGCACCCTCGTCATAGGGTGCTGAAATGTTCTCTTTCTAATTCTCCATCTGTCTGTCTTTAATTGTCTCTCTATCTCTGTCTCTCCCTGTCTCTCTCTGTCTCTGTGTCTGTCTTTCTAGATGTCTCTCTGTCTCTGTCTCTGTGTCTGTTTCTCTGTCTCTCTATCTCTCTCTCTCCCTCTCTCTCGCTCTCTTGCTCTCTCTCTCTCTCTCTCTCTCTCTCTCTCTCTCTCTCTTTCTTATTCTTTTCCTTTCAGAATTCCTGGATTAGATCAAGGCTTATATTAATTGATACCTCCTACTAATGACAATTTGGTCCACTAAAATATTAATGCATCCATCCAAGGTTGTTTCACATTTGTAAGACATATAATAGTATGATCTCTGAAGAATGAAAATTGAAAATTATTAAAGGGAAATGGAGAGGTGTAATTGCCAAACTAACTAATGGCAAGTTTTAGATGGAAGCTTTAACATAGAATCACAACCCAGTGAAAGAAATTTGGCTAGGCATCAAACTGTGACAAGTAATTGAAAACAATGCCAAGTGCTCTGCTTTTGCAAAATACGTAATTTTAGGCAAACCCAAATAATTTCACAGTTGTTGAGTTTTTTTTATTAATTCAGTGTAAGAGCTTGAATAAATGTCTTTACATTTTTCATTTCTGTAATAGTAGTGATGTTAGAAAAATCTCATTTCTTAGCAATTATTAGCAAATATTAGGTACTTAGTACCTTGACATTGTGTAATAGTGATTGAAATGACAATTTTTAAAAAGTATTTTGAGGCAAATATGGACTTTCCTACGTATACACAAATATGTCTCTAGTTTCTAAGTTTATCTGAAAAAGGAAGACAAGAGGGAAGAAAAGACAGGAAGGCAGAATGAAAGAAAGAAGAAAAACAAAACAGAAAAAGAAGATAGGGTAATTATGAAGCATTTATTGCCTATTGTTCATAGTCTGATATGAATAGAACTGTAGTTTTTTTGTGAGTAAGATATGCTGATCACATAAGAATAATCACTTTCATTGACTTTTCAAACAACTTTCTGCCTGGTTTAGACTTCTTCATAAAAAGTTATTTTTAACATGATTAAGTTCATTTTTTCATCACATTTCATTTAATATGTAGTTTAATATCAGCTTAAAAGATATTTTTAAGGTTTAAATGCGGATACTGCCCCTGTGTGCGTGTATGTGACTTGTTAAAGTCATTGCTGTTAAGGTGTGTAACGTTCAATCATAAGTGTTTAAGAAAATTCATTATTCAATAATCTCTAATTCTGGAGCTAAATGCTGACAAATAAAGTTAAATATACATCTCGATTGTGAATTATTATTTTTGACATATTGCTAAATGTTGTTTATAGCCTATTAGATAGCTATTATGAATTTATCTGTAAATTTAAATCCATGAGACAAAGGTATTCCATATCAATTTGGCTTCTTTAGCTTTACTGATGGAGTTAATTGATTTTCATTAATGTGATTAATTTTTCTGTGTGTATATACACGCACATATGTGTGTATGTGTACCTACGTATATTTGTGTATGTTTATATATATATGTGTATTTCCAAAGACTCAGCAGATCATAGGTCTCATTAATATAGACATTCCTTTCAGTCATTCAAACTACAACCCTTAGATACCTCACCATCCCAAGGCCAAGTTTTCTATTAAGTTCACCAACATTCTTTGGGTTTTCTCATCATGAGGATAGTGAAGGAAGACAAAAACTGTTTAATGGCTATCACTGATTTTAAACCCCTCCCCCTTTTTTATTTGCTTATCCATTTCATTGGTGCCATCTTTTCTCTGCCTTGCATAAATAATTCTTTGTAATGTGTTGCAGCCTTCTTGCATACATCACCCACCTCTCCCATTTCTTTCGGACAATTTTCAATTTCTGTTTCTTAGAGGTAATAGTATTACATATCTTACGACCATGAACCAACCCTGGATGAATGCTGGAATTTGAAGGGGGAGGGGTAACTTTTGTTTCAAATTATTAGCCTGCATTAAAATCCTATGTTGATGATTTTTCATGGCTTGGAGGTGGCCTCACGTTCTCAAAAGACTTTGCCAGTGGTTAGTTCTACAAATCTGAAACGGCTTCAACTATACATTGGGCAAAATCTGTCATCTTAGAGAGAGATGATAAATAGACTACTATGATCATCATTAGAATGCTAGTCACCCAGCTAAAGAATTTCACCTGCGACTGTTGAGGTCTAGGGGTGCTAGAAACCTGAAATTCAAGGGCAAGTGACCCAGGTCCTGCCTTGAATGAATCTGACCCAAGCCTTCTTTCACCCAAAGACAAGGTTTATTAAAACACTGGTCAGGGTGGGCAAGATTTTAAGAATCCTCGCCATTGTTGACACCTGTCTTGACAAGCAGGCCTGGTTGAATCTGAGCATTGGCCAGCCTTAAGGATTCTGAGCACTTTAATAGAGGCAAGAAGGACCTTTTATACAGAAGACTGTGGGAACAGAGGAGTCAAGATGGAATTAAAGAATGGCAGTCTAGGGTGGGGCCAGGTGCGGACAGTGAGGGCCACAATGAAAGGGCAGTTAATTAATTGGGAATGGCAGGGTGCCCCAGGGGAATGCCAGGAACCTGGGCCATGTGAGAAAGTCCAGGAGCTTTTCCTTTTTGGGGTCCAGATCCCATCTCCATCATTTCACCAAATAGATGAAATCTCAGAACTTTGGAGATACTGAAGAAGCATATTGTCTACATCTCAGAAAATTAAAAAAAATATTCTCCTAATAACTCTGGCCTTGTAGTTGCAGGGGATTAAGGTGGCAGTGCTTTCATAACATAAACCATTTAATTAAAGGGATATTTTTTAATGAAGAAAAATTGAAAAAAGTATATCAAGTAAATGGGGGAATGTGTCAGACATTTTAAAAAAGATTTATTTAAAGAAGCAAAGAGTTGGTAGCAATGATTCAAATTGTTTAAGATTATTTATATTATATGGACACTTAGAGAAGACATCCTTGTATTTAATACACTTGCTGTTTGATATTTTATCATGAGAACCTCTTCAATTTGACCCTCTCTCTCCAATTCCTTAGCTAGTCCAGGCTCTTACTTCTTAATGCCTAGATTACTGCATTAAGCTCCTATCATGATTCATTTATTAAGCAGGCATTTATCAAGCATCCACTATGTGGCAGACATTTTGATAGGCTCTAGAAATTAAAAAAAAAGTGATCTGAGTCCAAATCTAGCCAGAAAGGAGTATCTCTTTCTCATTGTGTTAACGTTTTTTGTGTTTGTGTTATTTTTTTAATCAAGCTTATTTTATCAAGCCAAATTTCACTAATGTAGGTCACTCCCAGAAAGGCAGCACTCTTTTTAATCACTGTACATTGGTAACTTGCATATATCAAATAATGTTAAAGAATAGTTTAGGAAGTACTGAAAAGTTAAATTTCTTGCCTATGTTTACATAGTTTGTGTCAAAGGTAGGACTTGAACCAGACTTTCCTGGCTTCAAGGTTGGCCCACTCCCTAAGCTCTCACATTATTAACCACCATTCTCACAGTATCACAAATTTCCAGGTGTCTACTTTTTGTCTACCATTTCTAATTTAAACTTTTCCACAAAACAGACACAAGTAAATCACCTCTTCCTACCTCTCTAATTCCATCTTTCCAAATTCTCCAGCCAAGTTTGACTGCTTGGAATCTTTGACATCTGCTGTCAATTCTTTTCTAATCTATGTGATTACTTTCTTCTCTTCTGAAATGTCTACATGTTCCCTTCTGTCCACAAATCAGCTACACCCATTCCTTAAAGACTATTTCAAATTAAGTTCTAAGAGGCTTTCCTTGACACTAATTCTACTCTATCCAGATCATTCTTATGAATCTTCCCTCACCCACAATCTGAACCACAGGATCTTGAGTTTGTTTATATGTTGCTTATGATAATGTTGTAATATCATTACATGAATTTTTGTAGACTGGTCCAGAATTTTTTGAGCTAACAGGCCCTGGTCTCCTTTTTTCCCTGGCTTTTGCTGACATTTGTAGGATTCTCTCAACAACTTAGCCCTCTCTTTGATGCACCTCCCCCTACAATCACTTCTTTTCTTGATACTACTTAAAGTCCACTGTCAGACACTTCCAACTGCCATTCCTCTCTTCCAGAATGATTGCTTTTGATGGTGTGTCCTTAGTTGCACCACTGGGCCTGGGGCGTTGGGACACTCTTTTCAACTGTGATGCTTAGAATCAATAAGATATTGACATGATTGTGATTGAGATAAGATCTTGAAACCTTTCTATATACCAGGTGAGTTCTTACCCAGGCCTGTACTGTCCTATTTTCATCCTAGGAACCCTAGCATTCTGGATTATCTCTCTACCTCGGGACAGCACTATGGGTTTTCTTCTCTCATGGGATCTGGTGTACTCTAAGGCTACAACCCTGCCCTTTAAAAGATTTGGGAATAATTTCTAGAATTCCCATTTATAACTCTAGTTGAAAACTAAGTCAACCAAAGAGTATGTAAAAAAAGATTCTAGCTTTGTTTCTTTTTTCATATTTTACTATTTAATATTTTAGTTTTCAACATTGATTTCCACAAATTTTCTCCCTATTTCTACCCTCCCCCCTACTCATATATTCTGATTGCCCCATTCCCCAGTCAGCCCTCCCTTCTGCCACCCCAGTCCCTCCCTATCCCTTTTCTCCTTACTTTCTTGGTGGGCAGGATAGAATTCTATGCTCCATTCTCTATATATCTGTTTCAACAATTCAGCTAGCAGCTTCTGTGGGGGTGTAAAACCAACAACAAACAGCTCACAGAACACTGCAAGACCAGGTTCTTTTGATCTGCTTTCCTAAGGAAAGCAACATTAAGGGGTTAACAATCTCACTTTAATCTAGCTTACAAATATCATTCACTAAGTTCAGGGGAAAGAGCCAGCACCCTGAACTTCAGAGAAAATACAAACAAATTACAAACATACATTTGTAAACAGACCAAATACAATTCATAGTCACCAAAATCTGAATTCACCTGGGAGCTCAACAACAGCTGGCTCAGAGTCATACATCACTACTACTACAGCTCAGAGCTCCAAAAAAAGAAAGCCAACCTCTGGTTTTATATATCTTGTTCAGGGTCAAAGGTGAGTCACACACGCAACTCACCACGTGCCCTAAAATTGTCACAAAAATGCGACTTAAAGCTACGTAGTCTAAAAGCCTCTGTTGTCACAAATATGTCATTCAAACCCACGTAAACTAGGATTTTCCCTTGAGGCAAGTGGGTCATCGAAGACTCCTAATTTAATCTAGGAAAACAAAAGCCAAACTCTTCAAGGGCACTTGGTTGAATAAGTGCTAAGAGTCCATCTTGATTTCCACTACAATATCTTATTTCCCAGTTGCATATAAAAACAACTTTTTTTGAGCATCTGCTTTTAAAAGTTTGAGTTCCAAATTCTCTCCCCTCTTCCCTTCCCACCCACATTCACTAAGAAGGCAAGTAATTCAACAGAGGCCAGACATGTATCATTTTGCAAAACATTTCCACAATAATCATGTTGTGAAAGACTAACTATATTTCCCTCCATCCTATCCTGTCCCCCTTTATTCAGTTTTCTCCCTGGACCCTGTCCCTTTCCAAAAGCATTTGCTTTTGATTATCTCCTCCCCCTATCAGCCCTCCCTTCTAACATCCCTCCTTTTTAATATCCTTCCCTCTACTTTCCTGTGGGGTAAGATACCCAATTGAGTGTTTATGTTATTCCCTCCTCAAGTCAAATCTGATGAGAGTAAGATTCACTCATTCCCCTTCACCTGCCCCTTCTTCCATTCCAACAGAACTGCTTTTTCTTGCCACTTTTACGTGAGATATTTTACCCCATGCTAGCTCTCCCTTTCTCCCTCTTTCATTATATTCCTCTCTTACCCATTAATTTTGCGTTTTTAGATATCACGATATAAGACTTCATATTGAACTCACTCTGGGCCCTCTGTCTACACACACACACACACACACACACACACACACACACACACACACATACATACACACATACACAATCTTTCCATGTAGGAATGTAAACAAAACAGTTCAATTTTAGTAACTCCCTTATGATTTCTCTTTCTCATTCACCTTTTCATGCTTCTCTTGATTCTTGTGTTTGAAAGTCAAATTTTCTATTCAGCTCCAGGCTTTTAATTGAGAAAGCTTGAAAGTCCTCTATTTTATTGAAAATCCTTATTTTGCCTTGGAGCATTACACTCAGTTTTGCTGGGTAGGTGAGTATTGGTTTTAATCCTATCTCCTTTCACCTCCAGAATATTATATTCCAAGCCCTTCAATCCCTTAATGTTGAAGCTGCTAGATCTTGGGTTATTCTGATTGTGTTTCTACAATACTCAAATTGTTTCTTTCTGTCTGCTTGCATTATTTTCTCCTTGACCTGGGAACTCTGGAATTTGGCAACAATATTCCTAGGAGTTTTCTTTTTGGGATCTTTTTCAAGAGGTGATCAGTGGATTCCTTCAATTTCTATTTTACCCTCTGGTTCTAGAATATCAGGGCAGTTTTCCTTGATAATTTCTTGAAAGATGATATCTAGGTTCTTTTTTTGATCCTGGCTTTCAGGTAGTCCAATAAATTTAAATTATCTCTCTTGGATCTATTCTCCAGGTCAGTGGTTTTTCCAATGAAATATTTGACATTGTCTTCCATTTTTTTCATTCCTTTGGTCCTGTTTTATAATATCTTGATTTCTCATAAAGTCACTACCTTCCATTTGCTCCAATCTAATTTGTAAGGTAGTATTTTCTTCAGTGGTCTTTTGAACATAGTTTTCCATTTGGCTAATTCTGCCTTTCAAGGCATTCTTCTCCTCATTGGCTTTTTGGAGCTCTTTTGACATTTGGGTTAGTCTATTTTTAAGGTGTTATTTTCTTCAGTATTTTTGTAGTTTCCTTTAGCAAATTGTTGACTTGTTTTTCATGATTTTCTTGCATCACTCTCATATCTCTTCCCAATTTTTCCTCTACTCCTCTTACTTGCTTTTCCAAATCCTTTTTGAGCTCTTCCTTGGCCTGAGACCAATTCATATTTTTCTCAGAGGCTTTTGATGTAG
>JAQQSZ010005439.1:0-13867 GCA_028646595.1 Phalanger gymnotis
AAAAACTTGATTGATTTCATTGCAGTGAAAATTATATTTCATTAAGGGCCTTAGACATAAGAATTAAAAATTAAATAGATGCTAAGTAACATAATCCTAAAGAATTTGTGGGCCAAAGAACAAATTATAGGAACAATAAAATTCTCATCAAAGAAAATGACAGCAATGAGACAACATTCGAAACTTCTGTGTTGCAACTAAAGCAGATCCAGAGGTCAGGGTGAAGTAAGCAAAAATATTCCTTAGAACTCTGATCCACAGAATTCCCACTTCCTGAATTTGACACTTTTCCCAGCCAGTGTTAATAGTTATTCCTCTAACATTCCCCAGCCTCTTAATTTATATTCTGTCACTTCCCATTGGGAACACAAAACACACCTACATTCCAACCACTCTAAGATTCTCTCCCGGTCATAAAAACAGCCAATTCTAACTTACTGACAGGTAAAGGTCATTGGATTGGATGGAATGGAGGAGTGCGGAAGGGAAGCCCTCTATTGCCAAGGGAGAGAAGGCTCCCCTGGGGAAACAAGGGTGTCACACTCTGGCTCACCACTAACATTTCAGTAACGCCTTCTCCCATCCAATGAGGGACCACCCCTTAGATTCCACTGCTGATAATCAAGCTCGTATTGGCGCTTCTCAAGGACTTACTGAATCCTATCCTTGTAGAGATGATGGCAGATCCAAGGATGTGGCCCTTTGTCGGGCCCAGTTGAGTTCTGATGGCTAAAGCCCAGTGAAGTCCAGTTCTATAATCCTAGCGCCTGCTTTGGGGAGGGGAAGGAATGGGAATTGGAATCAGAAAGGAAGGGAGGTTGCTAAATATTGAGCTTATTGACTAGACCCTGGTTGGAAGGGATAGCCTCCTTTACTTGATAAGGGTTGGGGAGCTACAGGTGGGTTGGGCCCTTGGGTAGCTTAGTAAGGCCTTCTACTTAACTGCCCATATTTGCTCACTTCCTTGTGCCAAATACCTAGGAAGAAGTAAATAGTTTTTAAAAATTATATTTTTTGTTTGTTACATTATCTTTGTTTCTAGCTATGTCCAGTCATTTCCTTATGACAAAGAGTAAAAAATTGGGGAAATAGTTGAGCAGAAATGACGCAACATGTCCATTGAGCCTGAGTATTCAGTGTTCCAAAACCATAGTCTTCCACCTCTGCAATGAGAGGGGGAGATGCCTTTTCTCATTTTTCTCCTTTCTGCTTAGATTCTTAAGTCATTTTGTCTTTAGTGCTGTTGGCCTTATAAAACTGCTTCTAAGGTGATAGTAAACATTATAAACCTGCTAGCACTTTTATTTTTCCCAGAAGCTTTTCAGCGATGACAGTGTACAATTTATTAAACCTATAATAATTAGAACCGGAGCTTAACATGGCAAGGGGCTTTTTAGCTGAGGGGAGTCTGAAAGCGTTCATTACCTTTGAAGCTCAGGTTTCTCTGCTCACGAGCTGAAGTCGAAATACAATTTAGGGCATACCTTTGAAGCTCGGGTTTCTGTTCGGTAGCAGATATCGCCACACATTCTTGGTTGGAAACTCTCCTGGTAATAGTTGGAGATTGAGAACATGTCAGTCATTGTAGCAGCTGCCTTAGATGGCATTGATATTTAAATAGGAGAAAGTGATCTGTTCAGAATTGAAAAGTTGTTACCATGGCAAAGGCACTTGCTATCTCATCTTTTATCTTTGCCATTGAAGTGATCTATCTGGCTGCTCATTCCCATGAGTTAGGGGGATGAGCTGCTTGTTGGAAAGCCTTCATTAGGATAACGATGAATGTTCCTAACGGTATGGAGGTTTGAGAGACAAGATGAAAGCATTCCGAAACCATTAGGTCTGGACAGATTTAATTAAAATAGACTCTCCTCAATTAAAACCTGGAAAGATAATATTAGAACTATATAAGGTTAAAAAAAGGTAAAATAGCATTATTTTTGTCATTTATGGCTCAGTGAATGAAACTGCCTCAAGAAAAGGACCTTCCTTTAGTTAATTAAGCTTCTTGTTTCTGCCTTCCATCTTTATGAGTCCTTGGAGGATTTTTTGTCTACAAAGATGTTACTTTATCTGGAATATATGTGTGTATGTGCATGCATATATGTATATACATACATATATGTGTACATGTATTAATACAAACGTGTATATGTGTACACACACTTGCACCCCTTTTTCCTCATCTTGGTCCTTTTTTTCTTCCACTTTATCCTCAAAAAGCATAAGAATGTAATCTAGTGCTGCTAAGCAATTTTGAGGTCAACTAAAAAAAATATTAATTTTGTGGGTTTTTTCCTACATAGATTCCTTCTTATAAAATTGTTATAGTAATTCAATCCCTGTTAGGCATAATTATCAGTAGCTTGAATATAAAACCTTGGTTGAAAACCTGGTTTCTAGTGCTAATTATTTCTGTCACCAGACAATGTGGATTTACAAGAGGGAATTTTCTCAGTTCATTTGGTATGCCTTTGGAAGCTAAACCCTTCTGTTTAGGAAGCCTTTTGTTGGGAAAATGACTGTTTGCCACCCACCCTCAATTTGTGCTGCTTTGAATATTAACATACACTTTAGGATATCTTGGTATTGAGTGTGGCCTTGCCTCTGACTAATTTGTGGTCTTTGTATGACCATTTTGATTTGGTAGGAGTCATGCCCACGCCATGTTTATGATTTCAAATCCTGAAATAACATATCTATTATTGTAATATTTAAAGGTACGGAATTATGACTTATTGATCATCTGGGCATGTCAGATATCTTGTGTGTGTATATATATATATGTATATATGTATACATATATACATCTATGTATATGTATATATATGACAGCCTTTGATAACCTGTAAGGGATGTAGACCATTCCCTTGCTCAGAGAGGTGTGACTGGCGTCAAACAGTGGCAGAGCCCAAGTCCTCCGTCACCAGATCCAGTGTTTCTTTCCTGTGGACCACATTGTGTACCCACTTCTCAGGGCTGTCATACAAGTCAGTACTGTCTCTTATGCAAAACTTTTAAGAAAACGGTTCAATGGAAAGGAAAGCAAGGCTGTGGGGAGCCTCATAATCATGCCATGTTTTAAGAATGTTGGATGCCTTCCTCGTGACTGCCCAGTTGAGCAGGTAGTGCCAGGATTACTACACCCATTTTACAGAGGGCTTTGAGAAGTAGCTGGCCCATGTTTACATAGCTGCTGTTTGAGGGGTCTAGTCCTCTGTTCACTATAGAACAGTCTCTCTCTTGCAGTAAACCTCAGAGGAGGTAGTTACTAAGTGATGGTAGAAGGATAATAGGGGGTGAATTTACTGAATGAGAGGCTCTTGAGGTGGCAGTCGAAAGAATGCATCATCTCTTCCTCCATGTTGGTACAAGGGACGTTGGGGAAGGAGCAGCCTGGCATAGGGAGAGAGGATGGACAGGAATAGCATATCTTCTGGAGGAGCCAGGTTTCCATGAGAGTGAGAAGATGAAAATAGTGAAAGAGATCCAGGATGAATGGAGATGTGTTAATTATACATTAGGGACAGGGCAGTTTTGGGAAGCAAATAGGAACGGAAAGGCCTAGAAGGAAAGGAACAAAAGGATGGTGGGGTTGAGCTGGCTGGAGACTATAAGTGTTCTAGAGATAGCAGGGGAAGGAGTTTATCCCTTTGGGAAGCTAGCTCTGAATGACGGCAGCGAGGGGATGAGAAGATGTGAATTTGGTAGGTATAGGATTAGGGAAATCTTAGTCGTTTGGGGCTGCTCTGTGTTTCAGGATTCTGTTGTAATGGAGGATGATATTGGTCCCTTTCTAGAGTGAGTCAGTGGTGAGTAGTGTGTAGTTCTGGGCAGCAAGGTGGCATGGTGGATAGAATGCTAGGCCTGGAGTCAGGAAGACTTGAGTTCAAATGTGGTCTCAGACATTTACTAGCTGTGTGACCCTGGACAAGTCACTTAACCCTGTTTGCCTCAGTTTCTTCCTCTGTGAAGTGAGCTGGAGAAGGAAATGGCAAACCTCTCCAGCATCTTTGCCAGGAAAACCTAAGATGGGGTCATGAAGAGCTGGACATGACTGAAAAACAACTGAATGATAACAAAGTGGGCAGTTCTAATCAGAGGCTTCCGGTCCACAGGAAATGGACTTAACTCGCACGTGAAACAGCGTGAGAACAGGCAGTGTGTACTCAAATGTCCAAGCAATTCTGCTTTGTGAAGAGCTGTTACACAGGTCTGCTTCTCTCCATTCTCCTTCTTAATTCTTCCTCCCCTTTTATGGGTAGACTATGGCACTAGCTTCCGAATGGCTGTGTTCCCCACCCTTCCTTACCCCCAAACCATTCTTCATACTGCTGGTAGATTAACACCAATCTATAAATTTTATCAATTTTCGGACTTTTTTTATGACTCTTTGTTAAAAAAAATTTTTTTTAAAGGGAGATAGAATAACTATGTATTTAGTAGCAGTTGAATATAGCCATTTGCTATAACTAATTTTTCTTTGTTATGTGGTTACATTACTTATTAACCGTCCTCTGCTGTGCTTGGTTTGGACTCCATAAACATCAGGCCTCTGCCCGAATAAGCTCATCTCCTGAAATCTCATCATCTTGGAGATTATTCAGTTTTGATAATGAGCACTCCCAAGGCCTCCCTTTATAGAGGGCTCAGTCTTTTCCAGCTAACTTCATTTACTTGGTTTCTATTCCACAAGTATCACACCCCCACTCTCCCCACTCCTCTTTCAGCTTCCTTTAGTGCATTCCGCCATTAGATTGTAAGATTCTTGAAGGCAGGGAGTGTCTTTTTCTTGGTCGCCTCTCCCAGGCTTAGCACCGTGCCTGGCGCCTAACAAATGTGTTTTCACTGTGCGATGTTCTAGTTGTGATGATTTAAACAAGAATTTCCTTCTACTTAGGGTCAGTATTATGAAAAGATGGCACTTTTTACTTTGAGGCCAGTCATTACCAAGTTTTAGAGCTGGGATAGTCTTTCCCCCTTGATGTTATACCTTTCTTAAAGGCTGTTCTTCCCACCCCCATCAAAGTATGCCAGTGGCATTTTGGTCTTTTTCAAAGGTATAGTAGACAAGCATTTATTAAACAAGCTAATGGTAGAGTATATAAACTGTTCTAAGCAATCCAGTTTTCTTCTTTGGGATCTCAAGGTAAAGGATAGGAACTGGCTTTGGGCTTCAGTTCGGCTTTTACTCGTATATTAGGATTAATAACAAAGTTAACACAAATGCTGGGGCATTAGCAAACATTTCAGATTCTTTGGCTTTGGATCACATGAATGAAACCAACTCTTAGGCTCATTTGTAAAGCATTGTTTCTTATAATTCATTCTAATCCACAGAAGATTTTTATTTTAACTGTTTCAAACATTTTAACCAGTTTTTCTTTTGGGCCAATTTCCAGGATTACTAGACCATCTGTGCTAAAGAGAAGAAAAAAAAATCTATACTGGAAACAAGCTTAATTTTTTGAACTTGGCCCATCATTTGCAAGAAAGGCAAAAAATCCCAAACAAACCCCCAAACTTATTGTCTGTTTCTGGTTAGGAAAATAAGCTTTAACCTATGAAACTATTAAAAATATGACTGAACTTTAAATAACCCTATTACACTGATGCCTTTACACTTAGATTTGAAGGGTTTATCCTTCCTCTTAGATAACCTATGTAGTTAGTTGCCTAATAATAGAATGATGTTTGGGGAAAAAAAAAGATATTTCATCAGTTTTTTGCCTTCTTATTAACGTGCCTTTGTGGCAATACTATAACTTATGAATTATGCATCATTATCTCAGAGTTTACGTCTAATACCCAGGCTGTGAGCAACACCAGTGGTCCAGGCTGCTGCCGCCGCTCTCAAAACTCTTAAACCCGTTTGCTTGTTGTTGGCAGTTGGTGGTGGAAAAGAAGGGGAGCCTTTCTGCACAGTGATTTCCCCCCTCAGTAGTGGCTCTAGGGGCTGGGATAGTAGAAGAATACTGTTCTTCCTAAGGCTCTTAGGTTCAGGATCCTGGGCTTTCTCCATGGGGGTCAAGGTAGTGGTGCTGGTGGTGGTCTGACTTCCTTGGCACTTGCCTTCTGTCTCTCCCTTACGGTGCTTTGCTGCTTGGCTAGGCTGGCTTTCCCAGCCTTTGACCTTACTTACAGTAGTTCAGGCATCCTCTCGATAATCGTATAAATGCCCTGACGTTCTGATCACTGTAGTACTTCTGTGTGGGACTGCTCCTCAGTGTCCCTTTGGCAAATAAACTTGACTTTTCTCCAGCTGACCATTTCAGCTATTTAGCTCATCTTCCACAAATGACTTCCGAGTCAGGAGTACTCAGCGGATGCTTGCATTTGGATGATGCTTTGGTCTCTCCCTTTGATCTTCGAGACCCCTTAGTAGATGGTCTTCTCGACTTGCTGTAGGTTGCTCATCTCCCTGCCCTCAGTCTTCTGTTGAAGAGCCTGTTAGGGTTTAAATAAGCTTGGAATGATCATTTGGTTCTTCTCCGTGAATGCGCCTTGGTCTCATAAGCTCGGTGGAAGATCTTCTAGAGGAGTCCAAGGACGCTTTATAAAGCATCGCTCGACTTCGTTTCTTATTTCCCTCACTGATGCATACCGCCCTTCTCCTCTGATGGTCTTTGTGAGGTCCTACAGCTAAACAGCTTACTCCTTGTTGGTCAGCCTTCTGGCGTGAGCTTCCCTCTGAGCTTAGAGTGATAAATAGATCAGGCAAATGCATCCTGTCTGTTGCCTGGCCTGTACTCAGAGCTTTCCTGGCTTGGGTTGGAAGTATCAGAGCTCAAAGCTGTCTTGGTATTACTTTTGAGAACCCAGGCTTCTTCCACACCCCTCTGAGGCAACTGGGGATTTAAAAAGTGGTTGAAAGGAAAATGAAGCGACTCTTGTGTGTTACATTTTAGTATCTTTTACGAAGATTTTGTGAGGGTAGTTGGAGCTCATGCGGCTAAGCTAGATCGAGCAGAATTTCTTGTTTATTTGTGTATTTCTTTTTCTGTAGCTTTTCTAACATGGTTTGGTGATGGCATTTGGTTTTTACCTCATGAAATTTCCTTTCTGGCTAAAGTGAGCAGATTTAGGGCTAGAAGGGAACAGAATTGAAACTGTGACAGGTTACCATCATGTCAGTGTTAGAAATTTTAAATGCAGTTCTTTCCACTAGACTTGTGTTTTTTGTTAGTAGCTACCTCTAATGTTTTGAAATAAGACTTTAAAAATCCATATTACTTGAAAAGGAAATGATAGTTCTCACCTTTAAGCTGAATTTTAGATTCTTATTTCTATTTAGATTTATAAATATTATGGGTCAGATTCTACTGCAGGAAACATCACAGAAATAATTTTCGTGTAACCAAAAAAAAAACCCATCAATTATACTTCCTAACTGACCATTCATTTCATGCAGTATATGACATAAAGCTGCTGTGTGACTTAGTAGAGTGCTTCATTTTGGATGGAGCAGGGAGACCTGAGTTCAAATCATTCCTCAGACACTAGCTTTGTGACCTGGGCCTTCATTTGTAGAATAAATGAGTTGGATTTAGTGTCCCCAGAGGTACCTTCCGGCTCAAAATTGGTGTCCTATGATGTACCAGCATTCTGCTATAACCAGAGAAGTCAACAGTTCTTTAAAGTCTATTGTAAAAAAGTATTTAACTTGAAGTAAGACATACCCCTTCTAAGGAAGTCTTCTTATGTCTGAGTGTGATACAGAGACAGGTGTCTCTGGAGGTAGTGTGGGCAGAGAGAAAGCTGGAGTGCAGAGCTGGGATAGCCCTGAGCCAGAAAGTCTCATCACCGGGTTGGCCGTAGAAGCACAATTTTTTCAGACACAGCAACTTTCAGAGATTGTCCATCTAGTCATAGAGAGATTTTAATTTATAGTGGTAGGGAGATACCAAAAGAATCTTAAATCCTGGATCCTCAAAATAGTGAAATCAGAAGCCGTGAAGTTTTCTAAGAATTTCTACTCCATTATTGGGAAATTGTCTTAAAAAAAACCCCTAAGTATTTAAAATATAAAACTCATTGGTGAATTATTCTAAACTCTTAAGTTACTCATACCAGATGCCTTAATCCTAGAGTAGTTGCTCTGATGCCTGGAGAGACAATGAAGTGGAAATTTTATACTGGAACCTGTCTTGACGTGAATATGTGTGAGTCACGCACGGCGTTATGTAGTAGGTGGTTTGTTAAAGTTTTACATTTGGCATTACAATGACTAAGAGTAGAAATCAGATTGTATGTACTGACTTATGTATATGTTGTCCCACTTCTCCGTTCCATGAGAGGGTGAGCTTTTCCTTTGGATCCTCGGTGCTTAGAATGCTTGCTGATAGACTGACATTTTAAAAATTAGCTGCCTGTTTATTGGTGTGAGAGAAAACACTCCTGTATACAGTATTTCAATGCTGTTATTTAGAACCTCAGTCTGATCTGTTAACAGTACATTGCAAGGAAACTCACTGTGAGGAATTCTACTGTTACAACCTGAGTTTTCTGGGAAAAAGAATATCCCCTCTCACACAAATAAACAAACAAAAAAATGAATGAATGAGTGAATGAATGAATACAATGTAGAGAGAACAACAAAAGCCCACAAAAGTATTGCCAATAGAACTTCTGGGGAATAGGTACAGGTGAAAATTTTACTGTTTTCTAGAAGAATAAAGAAGGGAGTGAGAGATACTGACAGGCATATCACATGGACATGATATATGACATCACATGGATAATTGTTGCTATTTCCTTGGGGGTTTTCATTGATTCTCCCCAACTTCATTTAAACCACAATGCTAAATATGGCACTGCTTCTAGGTATTTATTTGACTTCAATTCAACAAAAATTTATTAGTGTTTTCTCAATACAAAGACCACTTTTGAAGCTTGCAGGCTGGGAGGGAAATCGGACCTAATTTTCCCCAGACTTTGTAGGGAGAAGACCTTTGCAATCATGCTCCCTCTTCTGTTCTGTTCTCCATTCCTATTCATCCTTCAGTTACTGCGTTAGTCAGTTATTGGCTATTTTTTTTGAGATTTTTTATCTTTAGTTTACTACACTCGGTTCTACATAATTTTGAGTTATTGGCTGTTTTAAACACATCCTCACCAAAGTAGATGGTAATTGATGCAGTGGGCCTAGAAGGTGGCTTTTCTTAGCACAGGAATAGTCCTTCAAACCCTATCTAAGAAGAGTTCTGCTGATGGCAAATGGTTTACAAAGTCAACTTCATTGTTCTTGCTTAGTATGAGTTAGTTCATCAAAGCCATGAACTACATTGACTCCACTTGAGTAGTGAGTGAAGTATATTTTAAACTTCTGTGCCCTGGGCTCATTGCATTCTATACTTGCTCATGTGTAGATAAAATTCCAGGTACAGTGGTTAGTTTCTTTTGTTGGCAGTAGTGTTGATGTTGTTTATGCTTAACTTGTTTGTGTATACACACGCACACGCACATACACATTGAGAGTGGAGATAGAGTTTTTCCGTTCTCTAATTCAGTTTCTGGTCTTACTGCGTAGTTGTAATTGAGTGATAGATCAGAGTTTGGTTTTTTTTTACATAAAGGAAACAGCAATTTTTACAGTGTTTAACTTGATAGAATTTGTGGAAAACATGAATAGCACCTTCAACCTTAATAGTTTAAGGAGGTCTTAACTGTAGGGATACCTTGTTTGATTGGCAAGGAATAGTAAGATTAAATAACTTCTGTGATAAATGTTTCATAGCGTTCTTCCTTTCCTTCCTCCCTTTCCATACCTTCCCACCTTTAGAAATTAAGAATTTTGAAATTTACTGGCCTTCAAATGGAACAGAAAGATAAATGGTAAAACCATTGATCTTATGGTGCAGGATAGTGCTTGGTCTTTAATCAAGCCAACTAACTGTTGTTGGACCCTTACCTGTCCTCCACCTTATATTGTTAAGGCTATGAAGGCACAGAAAAGCTTAGTCCTTTGTCTAAGGTCACCCATTGGTAAAAGACAGAATAGAGCTCAGATGGCCTATTTCCACGGTGCTCTCATCACTACTCTTTGTGCACTATTATTTAAAATTCCATTTGGGTTCTGAGGCACTTAGTAAATGCTTGTTCTCTTTCCCTCTGGTAGCCAGAATTTTGAAAGTAACATCTGGTTATAGATGCAGTAGGTGCCATTTTACCCTTGGAAAAACAGATCCTACTTTTATGAACCTGACTTGGGAGGAGGATTACCAAGCCACATGGGATTTTTTGTTGTCACCACAATTGGAAATGGATTTTTGCCTCAAAATGGAAACAGCTTCTTCTACCAATACTATACTATCAGTGGCAGGCATGGAATTTCCATTCTGTTGGACCTTTCTAGGATGTAGTCTACAGCTTTTTTCAGAAGGACTCTTCAGTGTAGATGAGAATAAATGTTTGTGAGACTGGATATAGAAAAAGGCTCAAAGGTTTTCTCTCATTTGCTATTCTTTAACTTTGTATCGGGCCAAACTCTTCATTTTGAAAGGTTGTATATGAGCAGTACTGGTATATTTTTTTAGTATTTAAAAAACAAAAACAAAACCTCTTATCCTTGGGGAACTTGGAGTTTAGGAAATAGTTTGGAAAACATGTCTATATTTTATGCCACAATGGTTTTTTTCCTTTACAATGGTGAAGAAAAAATTAGGGTAGTGAATTTTAAATTTTATTTTTCCCTTCAATTTTTGACTACTAAAAAATGTGAATTCTGAGAAAAACATTCTGGTGACCCCAAATTCAGAATCAAGAAATAGATCGTAGCATCTATGCATATATTATTCTCTCATTTTTTTTCCTGATAAAATTTTAAGATAGCAGCTTTACGTCTTAATTTTTATTATAACGGTAAACTTTCCATACTGCTCAAATACTTGTGAGAGCAACTCCCATACTTATATTCACCCCTGGGTGACTTTTTAAATCCATAGTTACTTTTTATAGGAATCTGATGGTATTGTTTAGTTAATCTTGCAATGCAGTGTCATAAATGGAAATTTAATGTATTTTTGAGACTATTCGATAAAATTGAATCTTCAAAGGAAATACTTTATTTGGGATAAATATATGAACTTGCCTTCAGAGATGGCATATGTTTGGAAAACAAGTTGTTTGTACCAGTAGGAAGGGACCACAGCTAGAAGACTATAGCTCCCATTTCTCAGTGAAAGAAGGGGTTGGTCGAGGTCAACTCAAACCCTTTCTCCTCCAAACCTGTGATGCTTTCATAGTAGTTCAACCAGATTTGAAACTTTAGAATTGAGGTCACTGTTTGACTCTGGAGTTACCTTTTTCTAGTTTTGTAATGGCAGAAAGATGGTACAACTCGAGGGAACAGATCTGGCTGGCCTCTGGCTGGCCAGTTCCCTGGAATCCCATACATCTCTGGGACAGTGACGGGAAGGTATTCAGTTGCCAGTTGCTAGTGTTAGCCTTCTAGTCCTGATGTCTCATTTTGGTGTAGATTGTCTTGGCCAGATTTTTTTTTTCCCCTTAATTTTGTTTTTGTAGTCTGATTCTCTCTTTGCATCATCATACCATTCCTTGTATTACATGTGCAATACATGTCTAAGCTTCAAAAATAAAGCTTTTTTTGGGCCAGAGGCTGTCATCTAAAACAAAAACAACCTTTGTTGCTCTAGCAGCTAATGTAATATCTTGCACCTAATAATTATTCATATAGATAACAAATTGAATTTTATTGTTGAAGCCTCCATACTACCACTGTTAACCACAAATCTTCGTTCCTTTTTCTTCTCAGATCAGTTTCTCTCAGTTAGCCCCAGGATCACTTTTTCTGTCCACCTAACATGGCCCTTGGTACCTTATTCTCTCTGTTTGACTTAGATTGTCTTGCTTCCATTGCCCATTAGCTTTGAGAGGTCCATCGAGTGTCTGTATCTCTCACCTCCTTTTATTCCTTTGATATTGTGACCCCTCCATTAACGCTGAAACCCAAGAGTGAAGTAGGCAGAAACTTGATATGTTTGCTTGAGCCCAGACATCTTGTGGAGAATTGGAGTGATTCGATTTGGTGACTGTTGGAGGCAAATTGTTGTAATACTAACCCTAAAAAATTAATAAGAACTTTCTACAAAACTTTTTTAGTTAACTCACTTAAGCACATTGTAAGAAATACAAAACTGGAATGCTTGGTTGGCACCAAATACATTCCTGCTTTGTCCCTCTAAAGATTGAAAAGACTAGAGGAGAATTTGTAGTGTTCAGGGGAGCTTGGAACTTGGATGGAGGAAAAAAAGTCACATCTTTTATTCTCACTAATTGCTAACTGCAATTTAGCATTGCCTCCCACTAAAAGAATCAAGTGTGTCAATTGATTTCAGAATTTTTAAAAAAGTGATTTTACTCCAATATTGTTTCTATTTAAGCAAATGCACTTTAAATACAAATAATTATGAGCAGATATTTTAATTTTACTTGAAATAAGATTTTCTTTGCCTTCTGCATAAGAATAATGCTGTTTTAAAATTCTGTGTTTCTAAAATCCAGCGATTCTGAGCCATGCACTTTATTTTGTTATTAAATCCTCTACTAAATTCTAAGCTGCTTGGGGGTTAGTGACTGTACTTTATTTTGTTGTGTGGCCTTCCTTGTTGCCTAGCACAGTGGTTCAGTGGTGGAGAGGAAGAGACTTAAAATTTAAATGAAAGAATGAGATAGCCAAGCTGATCATTTTCCCCTATAAATTTACTTTGTAAAATAAGTTTGTTAATCTTCTGGTTTTATATATCCTTCATCTCCCAGCATATTCTTCTCAGAGATCTTCCTTATAATAAAAAATAAGAAAAGAGGGGGACAACTGAGCGAACCTAAAAGTTGGATATGTAACTTTCCATACATACAGACCCTGTCTCTGCGGAGAAGTAGGGAGGAAGGTGCCTTCTGTCTCTTCATTGGGGCCAAACTCAGTTTAATTGCATAGAATTCAGGCCATACTGATATTTATGAAAAGTGAGTGACTTCAGCCTCCTTGCTCCCTTTGTGCTGGCATAACTGCATTTCATTTGTATTTTATTATTAAATGTACTGTGTTTTTATGCTCTGGACATTTGAGCAGTTCCATATGTGTTTTTCTGTGTGTGTGCATTTGTTTGTGTAATCTTTCAATCAAATAAAACAGGGTCACTCCTTAGTCTGTGGAGTCTGCTCAATTTTTGTTTCAGACATCAATTTCTATTAAGTAATAGTTTATAATTTAAAATGGCATTATATTTATATACTCATCTATTGGTTGGAGAGATTTTTATTTACATATTATATAAAAATAATTCAGACTTTCAACATAAGTTTCAATAAGGCCCTTTGATTTTCCTGTAGGGAACAAATATGAAAAAAAATTCATTCTTTATATTTCATCAAAGGCTGGAAGACCAACCCTCATTTCATTGCAGGCAGCTACCCTGACCATTCAGAGGCTGCTTATCCGTTCTGTAGAATTTCACAGAATCTTTATTTCTTTCTCTTTTTTCTCTTCTCTGCTGGCCTCTTGTCTCTTTTGCTGCTTGGTAGCACTTCAGACGTTGCTAAGAAATTGAAAAGAAACAGAAATCATTCAGTTTCTAATTAATTGCCAGCTATGATGAAAGGTTTGTGGTAGGTATGTTAGAAAATGATTGCCCAAATTGTTGGGGTTTTGGTTATGTGTATATTTATAGGATCAAAGATGTTAAACTAGAAAGGACCTTAGAAGCCAACAAGTCCAATGCTTTTATTTTTACCGATGAGAAAACTGAGGTACAGAGTTTTAGGTTGCTAGAGGAGGCACTGTGGATAGAGTGATAGCCAGGAGGGCCCAAGTTCAAATCCTGCCTCAGACACTTACTTAGCTGTGTCA
>JAQQSZ010005440.1:0-13866 GCA_028646595.1 Phalanger gymnotis
GTGCAGGATAGAACTTACCCAGAGACCATCCAGGCTGTCCTGGGCTAGAGCCCTGCTTCTCTATGCTGTTTTGTGGGTTCTGCAGTTCTAGAATTGGTTCAGAGCCATTTTTTTATAGGTTTTTGGAGGGACTTGGTGCGGAGCTCACGCTAGTTCCTGCTTTCCAGCCGCCATCTTGACTCCAGCCTGCAAAGAATAGGAGTTAGTCTTAATGGCATTTCAGGACCCTCCTAGCTTTAAACTGATGATACTATGATGCTTTGCAGATTATAAGTTGTGAGTTGGTAAAAACCTGTTTGATAAGTAGAGATCTAGCCTCCAGAATGCATGTATGCTAAGGCTCAGCTGACTCTACCCTGAGCATGGCCCCAACTGCCCAGCCACCTCCTTCCCATTGCAGTTAGATTCATTTCCTGAGTGTCTGCCTTATTAAGCAACTCAGAAAATACCCTGATTTCAGTGATTTTGATTAACTCAGTGCCTTGCCCCATAGATGATGGAGCAGTGTCCTACACTCTCTAGACATTTGAGCCCTAAGTGACTAGGGTCCTAGGATGGGCGTGTGGAGCTTGCTACATGTCTGAGCAGCTGACCTGGCTGTGGAGCTGAGGACTGTGTGCTGGAGAGTGTGGCACCTCCCTATGACATTCTGACACATCTTCCTTAGCACTCATCCCCCTCCTAGGATTGCAATCCCTGGGTGTCAATGGCACTCTTTAGGAATCACTCCCTATATTTCTTCCCTGCAAGCCAAGGTTGAATGAAGTGAGACAGCCTTTGGATTTCCCCCTCCTTCTCTCCCTCCCCTCTGACCCCATGGGAATCAGGAATCCAAGGGTGAGCTGCGGAAAACAATGGCTTTCAAGAGCCAGTAAAGCACTCTGTTCCTCCATACCTGCCAATATTTGGAAGCTATAAATAAGGATGTTTGGCCAGCAAGAAAAAAGGGCCAGACCGTTTCACTCCATTGGAATTCTCTTGATCAGGAGAGATGGTGGAGAAACATTTCATTAAAATAATTATGCTCATCAGAAAGTGCTAGCATCTCTTTGCACAAGACATGCTGGGTATTACAGACAGATAATGAGTCCACTGGGTTCTTCAGATTTATGCTGCAAAGCTGGCTGCTCCCTCCTTAACCTTTTTTTAGATCCAATCCTATTCCAGAAGTCCTGGAATATTGTGTGTTTTCTTTTTTTCCTAGGTGGCAGATATTACTTTACAACCGTAGATATAGCAATGGAAGGGGCATTGTTTATTTTGCAGATGAGGCAGGCCCAAGGTCACCCAAATGATAATTGTCCCAAAATCTCTTCCTGAAGTGTGTATTTTCATTCTTGCCCTGGATCGATAGGCACTCCTCTGTACAACACCAGAACCGTAGTTAGGCACAGCATAATGAATGAACATCAGAGAATTTCAGAGAAGTCATGTCCTACTGCTTTTACCTACACCTGGAGCCAACCTTAGTTCAGGCGTGGCTACCTTGGGTGTGCAGATGAAAGCTGGGGGTGCTGTTTCATTTTTGCATTTTTATCCCCAGCCGTTATCACATCACCTGGGACATAGTAAGCACTTCATAAAAGCTGATCAATTGATTGGTTGCACCAGAAAAGAAAAAGTAAATGGGCAGAAAATGAGGTCTGAGTCATCATTTGGGCTTCTTGGCTTTGTCCTTCCCAACATTATCCTTTTTTCAATTGATTTTATTTTTTCAGTGAATAAAAATCTACCCTTTCTTCTTCCCACCCCTATTGAAGAAGAAAGAAAAACCAAACCTTCTTTCTGATACCATCTAAGGGATTTTGAGTTATGTAGACAAAGGAGGAAGAACCAAATGGAGAACAAAGGTCTGTATCAAAGAGATGTGGAATTAATTAATTAATATGGGGATTCATAAGCTCTTCTGTGTCATGGCCCCCTCTGGCAGTCTAGTGAAGCCTTATGGACATTTTCTCAGAGCAATGCTTGGTACTTACATTCATAATGGAAGGAAATGCTAAATACCAGTCAGAGGTTAGTGAAAACAAAGATGCATTTTTCCCCCATCCAAATTCACAGACCTTCTGAAATCTACCCGTGGTCCTTGGACCTCAGGTTAAAAAACCCTAAAGGCTAGCAAGGAAGGAAATATATACATATATATATATATATATATAGTGCTTGGGTGGGTTATTATCCATCAAGTGATTAAATATGGAGGCCTAAACTCCTCCCAGCTATTGCTTCACATGAGCTGCCAATCCCCAGAGATGTGGCCAGATGTAAATGATGCCTCTATCATACCTAAGTACAAGTCTGCTGGAGAAAGGGAAACAAGTTTACAGTATGAGGCCCCAAGAATGGCGTCTTCTTCCAGCTCCAAAAATAAGGAGATTTGGGAGGGCAGCCAAATTTATCTTTATTATCCTCTTCCTTTTCTCTGTGTGATCTTGTCTTTCTCACTATCAGTCCTTCAATGTCATAGATTCCTCCTTTCTCTTTCCTATTTCCATCCAGATTAGAGACCTGCTGTCTTAGCCTCTCCAGTCCAGGGAAAGGACTTTGAGAAATAAATTTAAGAGTTAGGGACTCAGGGTATCATTCACTTTCAAAGGTTTTTTTTGTTTCAAAAGAGAGGGAGCTGGAAGGGGGAAATGGTTGCCACAAGCATATCATTTGCTAAAAGTATAATATCATTGGGCAGTATTTTTGTGTAATGAGGCTTTCCTACATCCCTCAGGTCTCCTTCTGCCTAAACCAGGGCTCATTACCTATTCCATTGACATACAAAGCTCAACCTTATCCTTAAGATCCTTTAGATGCACCTTGGTGGCGGTAGAGTGGGGGAGATATCCTCTCCTACCCAGGCTTAAACGACTCATCTTTTTTTTTTTCTGTAGCTCGTTTTCCTCATTCCTACTTTTTCTCTCTTACCCAGCTATCTCAAAATCCACGACAGAGCAATTGAATATTAAAAATGGTTAGGAATCTTTAAGGGGAAATTCAGCTCTAATTTTTTGGTCTCCACCTTCATCTTAATATTTTATCCCCCTAAAGCCCCCAATCTCCCAAAACCAGAAATCAAGGGAAACATCAACGTGAAACCCACAAGTTGTATAGGGCATCTCAGTCAATCAACAGGCATTGTTTAAAGGCTTATTATGCGGCAGGCACTGTAGTAGGCCCTGAAGATACAAAGACAAACACAAAACAGAACTTTCCCTTAAGGATCTGATAACCTCACAGAGAAGACAGCAGGCACATGTGTAAGTACATACAAAACAGGTCCAGTTTGTTGGGCTGGGTTGAGGGGTAGCATAGCAATGGAAGGAGAAGGGACCTGGAGAGCCTCATGCACAAACTTGTCCTTGAAGTGAGTTTTGAAGGAAACCAGAAATCACTAGATTTGTAGATGAGGATGCTGCCTTCCAGGCCTGGGTAACACTAATGCAAAGGAATCGAGATAGTTGAAATGGAGGAGTGTCTTCCTGAGTGAAGGTCAACAAGAATGTTCATTGGGCTGGACCATGGAATGCATCAGGGCAACATAAAATAACTTGTAGAGATGGTAGGATCTAGTGGACTTTTTTTAAATGCTGTGGAGACTTGAGTGTGCTTAGAGGCAGCGGGGAAGGAACCAACAGATAAGGGGAGATTGAAGGTTAAAGAGAGAGGAGCATGACTTTGCACAGCCCTCCCTCACTTAAATCCAATTCACTTGCAAGTCATGGCATCACCTCCTTGATGTCATGGTCCTCCTCTAGAATGAAGGACAAACAACACTAACAACAACCTCCTTGGCTCCCTACTGCTTCTAGGATCCAGGATAAAAAGCTATCTTTGGCTTTTAAAGCCCCTTACTACCCGGCCCCTTCCTACCTCTCCAGGCTTCTTATGCTTTACTTGCATTTATGGATTTTACAATCCAATGATCCTGGTCTTTCTTCTGTGTCCCACACACAATAGTCCATGCCTGGTCTCCAGACATTTTCTCCACCTGTCCAGCATGCCCAGAATGTTTTCCCTCCTCCCATCCACCTGGCTTCCCTGGCTCCCTTTAAGACTCAGCATCAATCTCACCTTCTGCAAGAGGCCTCCATGGTCCTTAGGGCCTTCCGTCTGAGATTACCTCCTATTTACCCTGTAACGTATCTTGTTTGTACATGCTTTGTTTGCATTCTGTCTCCCCCACTTGAGTGTGAGCTCCTTGAGGGCAGGGGCTTGTCTTTTAGCTTTCTTTGAATCCCTTAATGCTTAACACAGTGCTTGAGTAGGCTCTTAATAATTGCTGACTTATCTGATATCATGGGAAACACCAGGGTTCACCATAACACAAATCGAGCTGGTCCCAGCTAAAAATGAATGAGCCACTGGGATTGAGGCGAAAGTAAATTAAATGGAAACTACTTTGGGCTTGTTTGTGACATATTAGAGATAATAGAGGACTTCAGAACTGGAAAGGAACCTGCAGCTCATCAACTAAAGGGATCCTTGGAAGGGAATGTCAAAGACATCCAAAACCTCACCACGATTGATTCTCCCAACTCCATTTAATAAAGCCTGAAATACTCCCTATGCATCAATGAGCAGTGATGTGGGGGTAGGACTTGCACCTGGATCTTCACTCATCCCTCTGCCAATGCAGGTTGGCATTTTCTCTGGGCTCTTTGAGAGTGGCCCAGAGCACTGAGTGGTTGAGTGGTTTGTCCAGGGTCACACAGCCAGTGGCTGAGGCAGGACCTGACCCCAGGAGACCCTTTGTAGGGTCCCAGGCAACTCCCTGACTATCAATTATGCTTAGGATAGTAGCTAGAAGCCTAGAGGTTTGTTCCTGGCCAAGCACACATAATAAAGACAACTGGGTGGCACCATGGATAAAGTTCTGGCCCTAGAGACTGGCAGACTTATGTTCAGTGAGTTCAAATCCAGCCTCAGACACTTACTAGCTGTGTTAACCCTGTTTGCTTCACATTTCCTCATCTTACATTTCCTTATGTAAAATGAGCTAGAAAAGGAAATGGCAAGCTACTCCAGTATCCCTGCCAAGAAAACCCCAAATCGGGTCATGGAGAGTTGGGCATATCTGAAAAATGACTAAACAACAACCATAAATATATCATGAAGGTAGGCAGGTGTCCAGCCAGGAAGATAATGACTTCATCTTCAGAAGTCCGCTTTTGTGGTAGCTTAGATTCATTTGTACAGCAAAACTAGAGGTAATTTGGTGAGAGCTGTGGCTCTGGAGCCTGAGAAGGTGACTTCAGATCCTATCTCTGCAGTTTGTTTCCTTTGTAATGTTGGGGAAATCATTTAATCCTCCAGAGCCTCATTTTAGTCATCTCTAAAATGAGGAAATATGTTGGACCAGTTGGTCTCTGAGGTTTGTATTGGATCTAGTCCTATGATCCTAAACTGTTGTGCCTCAAATCCATACTGCCTTTTGGGGTTTATTAAAATAATTTGAAAGAGAATTCAGGTTGGCAAGTTAAAGAATTGCCTCAATGTAAAGGGAACTTTCTTAATCCTAAATTAGACAGAGAATAGGCACAGATATGTTGATCCTGCTAACAGAGGAAAGTGAGTTAGGAAATTAAGTCCTCTGGGTCCAGAGCCAGGGTAAGAAAAGTCTTAATTTTAGTCTGGAGACATTCTGCCTGATTTTTTTTTCCTTGCCTTTAGCTAGTTATAGTGGTTATACATCGAAAGAGCTGTTAGACCAACCTTATCAGAGAGAGGCTTCTTAGTCATTGTATGTTAGCAGACTGGAGCCTAGATGAATATTAACTATATGCTCATGAAGTGAAAAAATCCAGAGACTGGTAGCAGAGAGAAATTCCCTAATCATGATCCCTGTGGTGACACCTAGGAGTGATCACAAACCTAGCAAAGCAACTCCCAGCAGAGATAATGTGCTCAACAGAGAGGAGAGAGCTGCATGATGCTATCACCAGGGGAATGGTGTTGCCCTGGCCACAGTTTTCCCTTTGGGTATATCCTCAGGTGTAATTGTGTAATTGCTATTCCTGTCCTTCCCCCCCCCCCCCGCCCCCGCTGATGGTTTATGTATTTGTGAGAGAGCATGCCCCCAGGTTTATTGTTGGGTGGAGGGGAGATGTTCTATTGCCACTATGCTATTCAATTGGTCAGCAAGGATTTATTAAACACCTATGTATGCCAAACTCTGTGCTAGCAGATAGAGTTACAAAAAAGAAAATGGAACTTAAATTCCATGAAATACATTTGTTTTGAACTAATTGTGTCTTTTGGCTAACTAGTAAAAGTAAAGACTTTGGGAGGGGGGCTCATGATCTATGGCTTTAAGTGGATATGTTGAGCCCACAGAATATATTAAAGCTAGAGTAGAACTTGTGTAGCATCTCGGGTGATACATGCATGAACTGCTAATCTACGTTGGTAGAGGGAATTTCTGTCCTAGGAGTCCCTTACATGGATAAAATTATTTGTCTACTCTCTCTCCACTTCCCAAAAAGAATAGACCTGTGTCTCTTCTTCCTTGGGTGCCCAATTGGAGGTAGCCAGGTGGCAGAGAAGATAGAATATTAAACTCTAAATTAGAAAGACATGAATTCAAATCCTGCCTTAAAATTTATTAGTTTTGTGACTCTGAACAAGTCACTTAACCTCCTTTGGCCTCTGTTTCCCTTGCTATAAAATGATAACATTGAAAATGAAAGGGTTGAACTCGTTGGCCGCTTTGAGCTCTAAATCTTTGCTCCTCTGAGGCCATATCTGTTCATATGCCTTCTAAACCTCCATCATTTTCACAATGCATCTTCTTCTCACTCTGGTGAATGCCCCAGGAAGGAATGTCTGTAATCTTCATAAGCCAACTAAAACAACCCTGGATTATTTGAGGAAGAAAACTGTGAGATCTGTGAATATGCTTAAGTTCATCAAAACTGCCCGACATATTGCTCCTCATTCTTCTCAAAAGTGGTTTCTTTTTTTTATCCACCTGTTTAGGCAGGTGCTTTTGTCTGAAATGACCATTGTGTGGTAGAGAAATGTGCTGACCTTTGCTTTTACAAACCCTCTTGTTACTGGTTAGCAGTGATGTTCCCCACTCATTCATTCCCTGAGAGGAATAGACTATCTGGGAAAACTGGAGCACTTCCAACCTCACAGGATCATTAGGATGTCCCTGGAGCAGTGGTTCTGCTAGAAGACATGTGAAGCAATAATCACAGAGAGGCAAGTGAGAGATTCTCTGAAATAATTATCTCCCCCTCTTCAAAAAATTCAAAGGAGTTTGTGTTTTTCTAGAATGATGAGGCCCCTTTAAGTCATTATGGGTATGGGATCCCAAATTACGCTGTCAACAGGAGGAATGGGACCCTGGCTTTCATAGACGATGGAGGTTTTGTAATTCGATTCACATCCTCCTTACTGTACAAATACTAGGCTTTCATGAAATACAAATGAAGCCACCCCATCGGCAGCAAAATGTGTTTTGGTCTTGCTTTAATCAGCTACAGAGCTTACTTAAATGGTTTCTAGAGAGCAAATATTTTGGAAGAAATGATGTCTGAAAAAAAATGTGCATTAGTCACCAAGATGGGTCCATCTGGAAGAACATTTAGGCTTTCAATTTCCTAAGTTTGCTCCATTCCCCTGCCCCTTCCCCCACTTTTTTTTTATTTTCAGCAGTAACACTGAACCAAGATGGGCTTCCCATTTGCAATTTAAAACCATCAATTGCCCAGCTCATGATCTTGGATAAATATATATATTTATAGTCTCTCTCCATATTTGCAAAGCCTCCAATATGTCCTATGGTCCATTACTATAGGTAAATTATGAGCTATTTATGTTGACATTCTGTGATATCCCTGCTTTGGACTTCCTTATTATTCAAGAGGTCACTTAGGAGGGTAATTTCATCCACTCAGCACTAAAACTTGTAATAATTCAACCACTCTACCAAGAAATCTGGAGGCCATGTTATTTGTTTACATTGAGGAGATATATTTCCAGTAAGGGATGACTTTTAAAAAGAAAGGAAATTGATGTAGGGACCTTAATATTTGTTGTTTTTGTTTCACCATTTTACAGTCACATCCGACTCTTCATGACCCCATTTGGGGTTTTCTTTGCAAAGACACTGGAGTGGTTGGCCATTTCCTTCTCCAGCACATTTTACAGATGAGGAAACTGAGGTAAACAGGGTGAAGTGACTTGTCCAGGGTCACATAGCTAGTAAGTGTCAGGCCAGATTTGAACTCATGAAAGTGAATCTTCCTGACTTGAGGCCTGGCACTCTACCACTCCACCATCCGACCTTAATATTTATCTTCTTATATTCAGTCTATATCAGTTGTTAATGCAGAGGTCAGCTAGGTGGCACAATGGATATGCCAGGCCCAGAGTCAGGAAGACTCATCTTGATCACTTATCTGTGTGTGACTGTACTGTATCCTTCCAGGAGAGGGTAAGCAATTTGAGGCAGAGACTATTTGGTTTTTACTTTGTAGCAATTAGAATAGTGCTTGGCACATAGTAAGCATTTAATAAATGCTTGTTGATTGTCTGTCTGTCTGTATGTGTGTGTTTGTTGAATCCATCCAATAGACTGTAATCTCCTTGAAGGCAGGGACTATGAGTTTGGGGTTCTTTTTTTTTTTTGGTCTTCCTATTACCAGTACCTAATTCAGTGCCTGTATATAATGGGTACTTACTAAATGCTTATTGAATTAAATTATTAGGTAGTTTCAGAAATTGTTCTTTTGGAGAATCAGCTAATACTGCCTTGAATCCCTTCCTATCTTAAGCTAGAAGCCAGAGACAGTGGCTGGAGGCAAAGTTATAAGATAACCATTTTCTTCACCTCTTTCTTCCTTCTCTCTCAATCTCCCAGTGGTGAAGACTGTGCACCCAACTGACATGCTCAGTATTTTCACAATCTCTCAGTTCTTCTTGCCAGAGCTGGCACTCAGGGCGTGATCTGGCAGATTTGTGCCCAGCATAGTAGAAGAAGCAGTAGGTGTGGATTAAAAGCTTAGAACCTCAGACACCAGAGATGCAGAGAATTATCAGAGAAGGAACATTCCCAGATGGTGGGACACTGTCATGCAAATCTTGTTTAAAAGCAGGGTGAGACCCATGCCCCAAGCTTCCTTAATAATTTGGGACCCCTCTCTGCCAAGACATATTGACTATTTCCTCTTCTCATTTCTTTGATCTTTTCTGTAGGCAGAACCTCAACTAAGATAGGACAATCTAGGCTTTGTCCCAGGGTGGTGAATTTAGAAGGCACTGATAGCATTTCGCTATCAGTGTAAGAGAGTACCTAATTAACAAGAATAATTAATGAAATAGCTCCTCCCTCCATCATGCTGCTTTTCCTACTTCCTCCCTCCTAATTAACTGTGGGGGTATACTCCATGTGTCTTTCCTTGTGTGCAAAAAATCTATGGGAAATTCTGATGAGGGTCTCTGTGGACAAGACTTTATGTATGCCAAGACCTCCAGAACAATACTCCATGTCTTAGATCCCCAGAGCCTAAGATAGTGCCTAGCATATAATTTGTACTTAATGGATGCTTCCTGATTGATTAATCAATTTGCCAGGGATCTATGAGGAACTCTCAAGGAGAAAAAAATGGAGAACAGTGTTTTCTGGGATGGAGTCTCTGAGTATAACTATGCTGGTACGAGGACAAAAAGAAGGAAAACCCTGAGGAGTCTAGAATTTCAGAGTTGGAAATCACTTAAATATATTTCCATTTTAGCCATATTCCACCCCCCCCCAAAAAAAAGCAAGAAAAACAAAGAAAGTAAGAAAATTATACTTCAATTTTCACCAGCTCTCTCTTGGGAGGTAGATAGCATTTTTTCATCATGAGACCTTTGGAACTGTCTTGGATCATTGTATTGGTCAGAATCGTCATGTTTTTCATAGTTGTTTATTATTACAACATTGCTGTTACTGTGTACAATGGTCTCCCAGTTCTGCTCACTTCACTTTGGGTCAGTTCATATAGGTCTTATCATGTTTTTTCTGAAACCACCCCCCTCATCATTTTCCACAGCACAATAGTACTTCATTACAATCATATGACGAAACTTGTTGAGCCATTCCTCAATCGATGAGCACCTCATCAAGTTTCAACTCTGTGCAACCACAAAAAGAGTTTCTATAAATATTTTCATACATGTAGGTCCTTTCCTTTTTTTTTTTTTTGATCTGTTTGGGATATAGACTAATAGTGTATTGCTAGATCAAAGGGTATGTACAGCATTATAGACCTTTGGGCCTAGCTACAAATTGTTCTTGACAATGGTTGGAGCAATTCACAACTCCATCAACAGTTACTGATATACTAATTTTTCTTCATCCTTTCCAGCATTTGTCATTTCTGGTAGGTGTGAGGTGGTACCTTGGAGTTGTTTTAATTTGACTTTAATCAATAGTGATTTAGAGCATTTTTTCATATGACTATAGATAGCTTTGATTTCTTCAGAAAATTGGCTGTTCATATCATTTGGCCATTTATTGATTGGGGAATGGCTCTTATTTTTATAAATTTAACTCAGTTCTATATTCAGTATATATTTGAGAAATGAGGTCTTTATTAGGGAAACTTGCTGTAAAAATTGCTGATATGACTTCATTGTCTATGGTACTTTTTATCAAAATATAGTTTCCCAGATTATCCCTTTTAGTTAGGTCTATTTTTGCTTTTGCTTTGTCTGACATCATGATTGCTATCCTTGCCTTTTTTTTTTTTTTAGTCCTTAATTTTAACACCGTGTGTGTCTTTCTGTTTCAAGTGTGTCTCTTGTAAACGACATATCGTTGGATTCTGGCTTCTAATTCATTCTGCCTTCTGCTTCTATTTTATGGGTAAGCTCATACCATTCACATTCATAGTTATGGTTACTAACCGTGTATTTCTTTTCATCCCATTTTTTCTGTTTCTTCTTTTCTCTCTTTCTTTTTTTTATCTTGTTCCTCCTCAGAAGTCTATTTTACTTCTAAACTCCTGCCTCCCTTAATCTGCCCTCCCTTTTATCATCTCCAGCCCTCTTTTCATTTTCCCCTCCTATTTTCCTATTGGCTAAATTACATTTCTATACACATCTGAGTGTGTGTGTGTGTGTGTGTGTGTGTATACACACGCACACACATACAAGTGTGTATGTATCTGTATATATTTCTTTTTTTGAACCAATTCCAATGACAGCGAGGTTCAAACTTTACCCATCACTCCCCCATTTTCTTCTCTACTGTAAAAAGCTCTTGCTTGTGCATCTCTTTTATGTGAGATAATTTTCCCCATTCTACCTCTCCCTTCCCCCTTCTCTCAGTGCATGCCTCTTTCTCACCCCTTCATTTTTTGGGGGAGGGGAGATCATCCCAACATAATCAACTCACATCCATGCCCTCTGACTATATAAACTCTTTCTAACTGCCCTACTAATGACAAAGTTCTTAGGAGTTACATGTATCATTTTCCCATAGAAAAGCAAACAGTTTAACCTTACTGAGTCCCTTATGACTTCTCTCACATTTGCCTTTTTGTGCTTCACTTGAGTCTTCTATTTGAAAGTCAAAAAGTCTATTCAGCTCCAGTGTTTTCACTAGGAATGCTTGAAAATCCTCTATTTCATTAAATATCCCTTTTTTTCCCCTAAAGGATTATACTCAGGTCAGCATTCCTCTCTGCCCTGGAGCTGCAACCCAGACCTGGGTATGGGCAACAGAGTAGTCCATCAGCACCAGCTGTACCCAGTACCAGCAAAGGGTCTCCTGGAATCTTCTTCTGACCAGTGCCTGACCTCCTCATTGTCTCTGGGACAAGAGCTCCCAAAGCTGCTACTTTTGCTGCGGTCACTGTTGTCAACACTACCTGCATGTGGGCTCCAGACAGACTTCCACCTTGATGTCACAGACTCCTCCTACTGGCCTTGTAAATTGTCTTAGGCTGGAAACATATCTCACTCTGACCTTTGGTTGGTTTTGTTGCTCCAAAATTTGATTTGAGGAATTAATTGAATTAAAGTTGTCTGGAGGGGAGCATTGAGAGAGTTCAGCTGGATTGTCTCTAATTAGCTGTCTTGGCTTGACCATCCCCCCACCCCCACTTCTCTATTTTTTTAAAAAAAATTAAATAAATTTTAAAATAAATTCTTTCTGTTTGATTCAGCTCATGATAGCTCAAATCCCACCTTCTACAGGAGGCTATTCTCAGTCTCTGCTCTCCCCATTGCCCCTTTGTGCCTTCTGGAGCAGAATACCTTCCATCTTCTGCAATGCAGCTATCTTTTATGTATACAATTATCTGTATGTTGTCTCTCTCATTAGAATGTGAACACTTTGAGGGCAGGGACTATGTTTTTGCTTTTTTTTTATGTCTAATTTTTAGCACAGTGCCTAGCATATAGTATATGCCTGATAAACGCTGGATTTCTGATTGGTGGGTTTGGTTGGTTTGTCCAACTTCACAAAAATAGTGGCCCAGCCAAGATAAGAACCTATGTTTCCTGACATCTTGCGTAAAAAGAATAACAGAAATAAACAGAAGGAGGTCAAGGGGCTGGCCCCACATTTCAGGCTGATGCCATTCCAACATTCCTTAGATGATGGACAGAATAGATATCTTGCCTCTGAACAATGACAGTAGAAAGCTGATAAGGACTACACATTTGGAGCCAGAGGTTCCTAGAGCTTAAATTACTCCTTAGGTGTAAGTTGGTCATTTGGGGAAAAGCAATTACAAAGAAAAACATAACTAAAGACTGACAAGGCTTACGCACTTGCGGGACCATAATCACCAACATGAGACTCCCACCTCATTCTGGAAGCATCCAGAGAGCCTTCATCTCATATTTACCAAATCCTTTCCCAAGTTACCTACATTTTAAATTGTGTCCACTTAGGCTTTCTACCAGTTTGGGCTTTAGAGAGAACAGTTTATTATGTTTCATTCCCTTTTCTCCTAGCCATGTAATAACATAAACAAGAGAGACCCAAAAGCTTTAAAAAACCGAAAAGTCTTTTGTGAATTGACTTGTAGTTAAGCAGTAGCTTCAAAATGGGGAAAATCAGGGTCCATGGCTAGAGGAGAAATCTCACAAACATCGAAACTTAATACTAGTACCAATCGATGTATCCTGCATCCATCCTACCATCAGAATAATAACTCACATTTACTTATGCAGTATTTTCAAGCTTATCACATGCTTTCCTCACAACCACACTGAGACAGGTAGTACACCAAGCATTTCCTCCATTTTGTGGAGGAGGAAGCCAAGTCTTAGAAATGTTAAATGTCTTCTTTAGGGCTACTGTGTCGGTAAGGCAAAATGGGCTCCTTAGCACTTGAGGAGTTTGACTTTTGTTTACTTCGTTTACTTTGAGTGAAAGTACTTTCAGCTGTTAAGTGCTAAGCCCCAGGCCCAAAGCCCTATCAGGTGTGAAACCTGTGTGGGTGTAGATTAATGACTTAAGAAGGGCCAACTGGGGAACCAACGGTCTCTGGTCGTTGAGAACGCCAGAGGCTCAGCTGCGAGGAGAGGCGAGCTAAGAGACAACTACAGCTGAAGCTGAAAAAAAGCCGAAGCAGGAGCTGCGGAACCAGAACCAACCCGTGTGGACCCAAGAGTGCAAGCAAGGACTTGAGGCCAGTAAATATGAATTGGTTAAATACCATCTTGTTTTTCGGTGGCCTCCTGGTTACTCTTGTGAGGCGGGCCTATTGGGCCTGGGGTCTTTTGGTCAAGATGTCAGAATGGGGAGGCTGGTTCGTGGATCTGCTGCTGTGGGGCCTAAATAAATGTTTTGTTGCTTTCTACTTAGAGAATCTCTCATACCTTGTGATTTCGAACCATTCAAACATATACATGATTATATTTGAGATTATA
>JAQQSZ010005441.1:0-13866 GCA_028646595.1 Phalanger gymnotis
TCCCTGTTAGGAAAACTTAATGGTTTTCTCATCTTAAATTAAAAAAAAAAGATTCTGAAGTCTTTACATTCAGTGCCCGTACCCCTGAGATTTTTCTCCTCACTTGCTTCATTTTCTCTCTCCCTCTTGCTTGAATCCATTGAAAAGCCAAATCTCTACTGACTCTGGTGATAAATCACCATATTACAGCCATCAGGGCATTTAATTTACAACTAAAACCAGTTGGGACTTGCTGATACCAGACAGTAATATACCACCAGTTTAAAAAACTGGGTATTGCAGCTCAGAGCGGGATGGGCTGTCAGTCAGCTGGGTGACAAAGTGGCAATTTATGGTTTGCAAAAACCAAACAGACAAATTGCAAGGAAAATACATTTTGACTTCTGCCACATCCTGTGTGGGATTTGGCTGAAGTAAGGAATCATTATGAGTTAGGGACAACTACACCAAAATATAGTACTGTTTATTGTGCTACCTCTTAGAAGAGATTTAATTAAATGATTATTTAAATTTACTCCTTTCCTAGGAACTCTACCTAGTGGGCATTTGTATTTGCCAACTAGCTTATATTGTAATATTTCATTCAATCCATGATCTTGTTGGTGTAGCCATGCTTTACTCCAGAGTAGATGATACCTCATTCATGCCTTCTTTTCCTCTGCATTTCTTATGTATGTATTTCCTTATATCCATTTATAATTATTCAATTAATTGGAGGTATTCCTCTTTTTAAAAAAATAGGTTTTGTATATTAGTATAACATGTAAAGTGTCTATTATACCTAATGTTTCTTACATGTCTAACTCAACTCTTTTCCCAGTAATATGTGACTGTGATTAAATATTCATGATTAAACTTAATGTATTGGTGAACATTGATAATATGTTACATGTTACAATTTATTTGTACCTGGCATCAATCTTTTAATTTTGAAACTGTTTTTAATTCTTACAAGATAATTTTCCATGATTCATATCCATGTAGCAGTAAGCACATACATTTTAAAATTGTTTGCGATGGCAACACATCTGTAACTGCATTGAGATAATTGAAAGTTTTGACCCAAAATTCCAGCATGCCAGGCGGTGGGGAAACAGTTCCTCCCTGAAGCCACTTCTATCTCAACGCCATAACTTAGAGCTCTCTGCTGGTTTGTGTGCAACTTCCTGACTGTCTATCCAATGCCCCTCTTCCTCTTCCATTTACTCAACTAA
The DNA here is from genome assembly GCA_028646595.1 of Phalanger gymnotis. Lineage (NCBI taxonomy): Eukaryota > Metazoa > Chordata > Mammalia > Diprotodontia > Phalangeridae > Phalanger > Phalanger gymnotis. The sequence goes on from JAQQSZ010005441.1 coordinate 1,215, forward strand.
ATTTCCTCAAACATATGAATTTGTAATTGTAATTGAATTCACCTATCAGAACATTTTCCCTTGAAAATATCCCAAAGAAGGATCAAGAATTGGGTCCGAATTGAAATAGAAAGAAAAATCTGGCTGTAAACAGACATCTATTATGTGCTTTCTATGTTCTAAACACCATGGTAAAGTCCAGGGATACAAGGAAAGTTAAAAAATAGATCTTGTTCTTAAATTGTTATTATAATAGAAAATAGAAGGGATTATACCTGTCAAATTATACAGGAAGTTTGATTATCCCACACTGGCAAGTTGATCCCTGCTACTCAGAATCATAATTGTTTTCTTTTTACTTATGGTTCCTTATTGTTTTTATATCTGGGCATTTTTAGCGAATCCATGGGGTGATGTACAATGGGTGGTTAGAATACAGAGGATACTCCAAGGTAAGTACAGTTATGATAGGAAATGGCTTGGGGGAAAGGGGATATATTGAAAGAGGATACTGCTATAGATAGGATTCTGAGGGAAGGCTATGAGGATTTGATTGAACAGGAAAAATAGCATTCCTTAAAGGCTGACTAGAGAGGATCTGTAGTAACAATCATCTTTAATATCATTAATGACTGCCAGTCTGGACATTGGTCTTTGGTAGACTAGTGCATGATATGTTCACTGTAGCATTTTCTCCTCGGTGTTCCTATCTAGGATACCTCCCTCCCTGCCCCCCACCCCATCCTCCTTTCAACTCATTTTTTTATGTAGTATCTTCCACCATTATAATGTAAATTCCTTGAAGGCAGGGATTGTCTTTCTTTCTTCATGTATTTATATTCCCAACAGTTAAGAGTGTCTGGAACATAGTAAGAACACAATAAATCATTCTTGAATTGTCTTGACTTTGTCCAATTGGGTAATCCTGCATGGATTGTCAGCCCTATCTCTTTAGACATCTCTCTGAAGTAACTGTGATTGTTTTTAAAGACAAACATTGTAACAATGAATGTTGCTTTCACTGGAGAGGAATCAAGACATTTGAGATCTGAATTTGAAGAAAGTGACAAATCTAAGCCCTGCATGATGTCAGAGCATCAGATCCTAGAGATGACTTCTCCCTTTTTTTTCCCCTAAAAGAAGAGAGAATTATCCAAAAAAGATTATATGGCAATAAGAAAAAATATACACACACGTTCATGTATGCGTGTGTTTGTGTGTGTGTATTCTAGTTTTACTTTTGCAGGGAAGAATATAAGCTCCTCGAGGGCAAAGACTTTTTTTAAGGATTTATCCTCGTGATCTCAGGGACTGGCATGTGAATTTATAGGGTCTATGGATATTTTAATTTAATCGCTGGAAGAAATGTGTTGGCACTTTGTTAACCTAGGTGTTTGTAAAATAGTACAACTTGGGTTCAAGAGCACAGTGACATATATGTATATTCTTTTTATATAGTGATAGGTATAAGGATAGGGATGGGAATGGGAGCTTTACCAGTGAAGGTCAGCAACTTCCTTGAAATTTATAGTTTTAAGAGTTGCCTAGAGCACTGAAAGGTTGAATGACTTCCTTAGTATCAAACTATTTAGAAATTCTTTCCTGAAAACAGTCTACAAATCTAATATTAATTGTTTTTTGTTATTAGTAGAGATATAAACCTATGGTTTTTATGATGCAGGGAATGGTGTGTGGACATTTGATTTACTTCGGCAAGAATTTTTTAAATAGCATCTACATACCAGATATTGTTCTTGGTCTTAGACACATGAAAATAAAGCTTGAATATTACTTGTCCATGGGACATGGAAAAGAAAATTGAAATAGGAGAAAAAGAACTCAGTTGGCATATTGTCTCTGCTACTGCCTATCTGTGCTACTTGACTACTTGACAACCAGTCTATTATTATTATTATACCGGTAAGGTATTTAATGATGGTAGTGGTGGTGGTGGTGATATAGTAGTAGTAGTGGTAGTGGTAGTGGTGGTGGTGGTGGTGGTGGTAGTGGTAGTAGTAGTAGTAGTAGTAGTAGTAGTAGTAGTAATAGTAACAGTAACTAGCATTTATATATTGATTTAAGCTTTGCAAAACACTTTACATGTTATTTATTTTGATCCTGTTAACCATTACTGATTTCATTCTTAGAAAGACAAACAAAATTAAGCTTCATGTGCATATTTATTTCTCTCGAAGCTTGCAGAACATGCATATAAAGATATGCATGGAAGTTCGTTATAGACAATGAACCCAAGGATGGACAGACAAAGAGGACATTATATCCTCAGAGTAATTCTCTCTTACCCCTACCTCCCTTCCTAGTTCAGGATACCAACATCAGACAAAATTATGGTCTCCATATATGTTAACCATGATATGAGAAAGGAATTTCTTAAGTGGATAGATTGTAAATACAATAAGATAGGAGAATGTCAAAGTTTCAATTGAAATTATATATCCAGGATGTCTGTGTTTCTTCTATCATTAACATGACATAGTATAAGATAACCTAACATTTCTATGGAATACCAAGATAAGAAAAGTCTCATTATCCAACATAGGGTTTGAGATAAGGCTCTTTGTCCTTGGTAGTCATAAACAGAAGAATGCTCCTGGTCTACTTCATCTGGCCTTACAGTTGCTAACACAGGAAAAAGGCATTTAGAGTTCACTTAGAGAGGAAAGCAAAGCATGTCTGTTATGCCAGAGTATGCAAAGCATTATAAGTTAAGCTCAGAGTGAGTGGTCCAAAATATCTCTCCTAATTGGCCAATCCAGGTTTTAGGACTTTCTCAGGTCTTGGGGGTTCAAAATGGTTTGGGGAGGGGTCTATAATCCTTACAACAACTGTGAGGTACACGCTATTCTTGTCCTAATTATCCAAACGAGGGAACTAAGGCCAAGGCAGGGTAAGCCACCTGATCAGGGTTTCACAGGTGGCAAGTGTCTGAGGGAAGATTTGAACTAAGATCTTCATGACTTTTAAGTCCAGAACTCTAGCCACTAAACCTTTCTTGGACTCAAAATTGTCATCTGTATAATGAAGAAGTACAGCTAAGCAATTTTCTAGCTCTAACATTTGTGATATTCCTTTCCTATTTGAAATATGGTAGCTCAGTATGGCATAAACTCTAGCTGCATGTTTTCCCTTCCAATATTCTATTAGGTGCTAGAAGGTACTGCTCATCTTTCATCTTCTAATAAATTTGCCCAATCATGCATTGTAAAGATAGTTTCCCCTAGCATTATGACATATACATACATTTATACACATGTACATGTATACATACATATAATACACACATACATAGACACACATTTATATATGTGGGTGTGTATGTATAATATATTTTACAAAGAATATTTATACAAACAGAGATAAAAGCTTTACAAAGAATTCATGAGTTGGTTGTTTCTGGCTACCTCTGGGGCCTCCAGAAAGATGACAAACAAGATTACAAAAGATATCTGATAAATATTAAGGGATGAAGCCAGAACCTAATTACTACTATTCATTTCTTCACATATTAGCATGCTAAAATTTGCACAAAATGGGAATGCTAATTGACAGATTCTATTGTACAAATTACAAAGAGTTTAGATGAAAGATAGACTCACCTGAATCAATTCACCTAAAAAGGTTTTAACAACTCAAATGGACAAAATGATTTTATTAACTTTATCCAAGTAGACATAGCTGTGCTCTACTGAGAACTTTCATTTTTTTTTTAATGTGGACCATTAAACAAAGATATAACATTACCCAAATTTACATTTTTGGTGCAAAAAGTTAGGCTAAATATGTTATAAAGTTAAGTAAATATATATTTTATTCGTGATGATTTATAATTTGTTTGTAATCAGAAATTGGCCTGGAATTTTCCTAGGTCACTTGTTTAGTTATTTGCACTATTTCAGAGTCAATGAATGTCAGAGGCAATGCTTTAATCCAGAGGTTCAAGATGAGAAGTTTAGACCATGCTATGTGACTATGCCACATGACTGGACAACATTATTGTAAGTAAGGTGGATTTCAGTGTGTGTAAAGTTGATTTTTGTTATTATTTCTTAGAGTTCAGTTTCCCAGGATCCATAGCCATAACAATCTCTTATTCCCAGGTATTAGACATGAGTTCTCATGATTATGGTTCAAAACATCTCTACCATATTTGTGCAGTATTATATAATGGTAAATAATATAAACATTTGTGCTTAAATTGTAAATATCTACCGTGACTGCACAGTGAGATATAATGATTAGATGGTGTAAACTAGGGAGGCCACTGCTGGCAATACGCCTTCTTTTTCTGTTGCCCTATAAAGCAAGTGGAGACTCGTCAGGGAGTGGGGAACCCTTAGGATTAAATCCACAAGCTGGAATGCTGTGTGCCTTGACTGGCCTCCATCAAGGTTTGGTGGGTCTTTGTGCTTGCCTCGACCAGCCCCCATTGACGGTTGAGGGGATTTAAGTGAATGTATGAGCTGTGCCTGTCTTGATTGACCCCATGGAGACATAGGGGTAACTGCCCCATCCCCTTTCTTGCCAGCCTCAGCGAGAAGGGTGATTAGGGAATGCTGTAGGAGTCTGTGTTCCCATCATTAGCAACACTTGTGATCAGACTAGACTAGAATATAGTAAGATTATTAACCCCTCCAAAGCTATCTCCCTGTCTGAACAGATCAAGAACCTGTGCTAGCAGCCATCCTGTGTGCTAGTGTTATCTGTCATATTTATTAACATCCTGATTTCTATTGCTGTCCAATTCTGTGTATCAGCTCTATTTTTCCTCTTAAATTCCTAACATTCATAATACAGCAAGTGTTTACTAACATAGGTTGTCGTATAATTTCTTATTAAATGCAGTATTTGAATTATTTACTTCTAGAGGCTAGAAAAAATAGCCCACTAATAATCAACTTTGTCAGTATCTTACAACTAGAGGAGATAGAAAAGTCCTTCACCAGGGACTCTTCCTCTTTATCTTTTCTTTGCTTCCTTCTTTCTCTTCTTACTCCTTCCTTTCTTTTCCCCCTCCTTTCTCTCTGTCTCTCTCTTTGTCTCTCTGTCTTAGAGTTAAAAAGACAAGCTCAAGTCCTACCTCAGATTTACCTTAGTATTTGCAGGACCTGGGAAAGTCACTTAACCTTTGTCTGCCTCAGTTTCACCAACTGTAAAAATGGGGTAATAACAACACTAGACTCATGGAGTTGTTGTGAAGATGAAATAAGCTATTTACAAAGCTCTTAGAACAGTGTTTGACACATAGTATGCCCTTCATAAATGCTTGCTTCTTTCCCTCTAGTGTTGTTTAAGAAAAGAAAAGAAATGTTTAATGTAAGGCAACAATATGGTGTGGGGACAAGTGTCCTAGATTTGTAGTCAGATTAAAAACATATGGTCTCAGATCCTTCCTCTGCCATTTCTTCTGCTTCCATTCAACAGTCTGTGCCTTAGTGTCCTTTTCTATAAAATGAGAGAGATTGGCCCAGGTAATCTCTAAAGTCCCCTTGCAGCACTCAGTTTACGGTCCTAAGATTCTTTGTCCTCTCTGTGCCTCAGTTTCCTCACATCTGAAGTAAAACTTGGACTAGATAAACTCCAAGGAGCCTGTGAGCTCTAAAGCATATTTGAAAAGGTAAGGGAGTAAGGCCAGTGTTAAAATTACATTATTCTCAAAGTAGTACAGAGAGAGACACATACAAATAGATATTCTATTCACATTTACTTCAAAGTAGCATAATTTTACAGTACTATTTTCCTTTCAAAGCTGGAACAAAATCATTTTAGCATAATTTCATTGGATTCTGCCAATTCTTTGAGCCTGAAAGTTCATGGAAATAATTTTTGACTTCCAAAATAAAATGTGTGTGCTATTATCATCTAACAGGCTCTGGGTCCATTTTGTATTTGGAAGGAAAAAAAATTCAATGGGGAAAAATAAAAAGGCCTTAATAACTGACAACTTTACAAGTACTGTTATGTTAATACCATACCATGAATAGGACTAATCCTACTGTTTATTTGCATTCATAGTTTGGTGTTGTTTTGACCCCTAAGATTCTTTGTTGTTGTTCAGTCATTTTAGTCATGTCTGACTCTTTGTGACTCCATGTGGGGTTTTCTTGGTAAAGATACTGGAGTAGTTTGCCATTTCCTTCTCCAACTCATTTCACAGATGGAGAAACAGAGGTAAACAGCTTTAAGTGAATTACCCAGGGTCATACAGCTAGCCTCTGAGGTCAGATTTAAACTCAGGTTTTCTTGACTCCTGGCCCAGTGTCCTATTTGCTACACTTAACCCGTGTCCACTTTTTATATGTTTGTTTTCACCTGAATTTCAGTGCTTTGTGATAAGAACTTCCTTTACCTACCAGGTGTACACAATTTTATTTCCACCTTCAGTCACGATCTTTTGATTAAGCCTTTTTTGTGTTTGTGTAGGTTTGGGTGCATCTTACAAGAGAAATTACTACATTTGCAATGGCAAAGCTTCAGATATTTTCCTTATTTTTGATGCTATGAACATGGGAACTAAAAATAAAACTGATTGGCTGAGTAGGGTGTGGTGGAGAGAGCAGTGACCTGAAAACCAGCAAACCAAGCTCTTCCTCAGGGTCTCTTCCAGCTCCCCAATCCTAGCACTGCATGACATTAGTCTTCATCCAAGATCTGCTGCTAACAAACTGTCTGATCCTTGTAAGATCTCTGAGCTTTTCTGTGGCTCTCTTTCTTTATCTATCAAATTGGGAAGTGAGATTGGATGGTACGATCCTTCTCTGAAAATAGATGATCGGATGTTTTAAGCAAGAGCCCTTAAACTTCCTTGAGATAAGACATAACAGATCATAATGGAGTCACTCTGGCCACATCTGAAATTCTAAGTGTAGCATTGTGAAGTGAGGAAAGAGAGTAGACACTTCATTATTCAGGAGAGAAATTATTCTCTCTCTCTCTCTCTCTCTCTCTCTCTCTCTCTCTCTCTCTCTCTTTCTCATGTATCTATCTGTCTATTTATCTATCTACCTATCTAATCTATTTATCTCTATCCCTACATCCATTTATCTCTATAGAAATAGATGGATATAGATGAATATAGAGTTAGATAGATAAGAATATTTCCTCATTAGCACCTTAGGTAATTACTGAAGAAATAGGCCTCAAATTACCAAGAGAGCACAAGGAAGTGAATGAATATTCCAGGGTCTTCTCTTAGGGATCAAATTCATAAAAGATGAGAGTCTTTTCTTTAAACAGTAATTTATTTTAAACTTAAATACTAAACCTTAAATACAATAAGAAAAGAAAAAGAAACACAAATATTGAAACTTAAGCATAAAATAAGAAAAGAAAAAAATATCGCCATGTGCACAGCAGAACATGAGAGGATTCAACATATACAGCAATAAATTTACATTTCACAAAAGCCTATATAATAAATACCATACAATGTTTTCAGAGCTGTCACTCTTTGCTTCCTTGTAAGTTTTCTTTTCTTCTCTACTGTGTACTTTTTTACTTTGTTCTTTTCCACACTTCTCCCCCCACCCCTAAGGCTACAATTAATCACAGATACACACATACATACACATATACATACTATACACACATATACACATAGATATATTTAGATATCTCTAATCATACATATATAGACACATACATTCATATACATCTGTGTAAGACCATATTATACATATGCGTCCTCTCTCTGAGGATGGATAACCACTTCCTTCATAAATCCAAGTCTTTCCATATTTGTTCTAAGTCCACCAAATCATCATTTCCTATGCCACAGCAATATACCGACCTTATACCATCTAGCTATTTTAAATTGTCTAAAACAATAGTGATTAATATGGCTGACATAATATAATTTTTCTATCTTTCTCTTTTGATTAAATCTATCTTAATTTAAACTTTATCTGAGATCATGATTACTCCCTGCTTTTTTCCTAATAAATTCTAGTCCTGATTTTTATTCTGTTTTTGTGTCTCTTGTTTCCCATCCATCCTGACTTCTCTACTTTATTTCTACCAGCTTCCTTGCCCTCCTACTACTTAACAATGATCTCTCACTTATTCTCCCATTCCCATTAATCTAAACACTCTACTATACACCACCTTATTCTATTTGTTCACCCACTTATTTCTTTATAAATTTAGAAGACTTTTATTTCCTTCTAAATGTAGATATTGTTCTCTCTTTAACCCAGATCTGATGTGAATAGGGATTCTTCTAAAAACCCCTCCCTTATCTTCTCCCCCTTTCCTGTCTCCTTAGCGTTTTAATTCTTGCTGAATTTAGAAGATATTTATAACCTTCTAGATAGGTATGTATTGTTACTTCTTTGACCCATTCCTGATGAGAGCAGGGTTCCAGAACTATCAACCCTTCTTCCCTCATCTAACTCTTCTGTATTAATTATTCCTATTACATCCCATTTGTATAAGATAATTACTTTTCACCTTTTCATAAATGGTTACTTTTTAGAATTACATCATTCTCAGTCTATCCCAATCTTTCTTTCAAATTACCCAGTTATTGATAACAATGTTAAACATATGTCTTACATTTCCTCATATAAATAGCAAACAGTCTGTCCCTATTGAGTCTCTTGTAGTTAGACTTTGATGTATACCTTGTATGTATTTGGGATCTTATATGTCAAATTTTCTACTGAGTTCAAGTTTTTTGTTGTTGTTTTCTTTTGTTTTGCAACAAAATCCTGAAAGTCTGGAAATTCATTGAACATCCTTTTTTTTCTTTCATTCAGGATTCTGCTTAACTTTTCTGAGTATGATATTTTAGGCTGCAATCCCAGTTCTTTTGCTCTTAGACATATAGTGTTCCAAGACCTGAGGTCTTTTAATGTAACCACTGTGAGATCTTGTGTGATTCTAATGTTTGCTTTACTGTATTTGAATTGCTTTTTTCTTGTTATTTGTAATATTTTCTCCTTGAGCGGGGAGTTTCAGAATTAGAGTATGATATTCCTATATGTTTTCCTCATAGAGTCTCTTTCAGGTGGTGATCGGTGGATTTTTTCTAACTTTTTCCTCTTGTTTTAATGCTTCAGGACAAATTTCTTTCATTATTTCTTGTATTATCATGTCAAGATTCTTTTATTTATTGTACCTTTCAGGTAGTCCAATTATTTTTATGTTTTTTTTAATCTGTTTTCCAAATCAGTTGTTTTTCTTATGAGATGTTTTGCATTTTTTTCTATTTTTTCATTCTTCATATTTTGTTTTATTATTTCTTGGTCTCATAACTTCACTGGCTTCCCCTTGCTCAATTCTATTTTTCAAGGAGTTGATATCTTCTTTGAGATTCTAGATCTCCTTTCCCAAATGGTTGACTTTCATTTCTTTTTTCTTTTTTTTTGTTACAAGTTTTTTTTTATTATTTAACATGTTTTAGTTTTCAACATTGATTTCCCCAAGATTTTGAGTTACAAATTTTCTCCCCACTTCTACCCTCCCCCCACTCCAAGATGGCATATATTCTGATTGCCCCAATCCCCAGTCATCCCACCCTTCTGTCACCCCACTCTCCCCTCCATCTCCTTTCCCCATACTTTCTTGTAGGACAAGATAGATTTCTATACCCCATTGCCTGTATATCTTATTTCACAGTTGAATGCAAAAACCACTTTTTTTGAGCATCTGCTTTGAGAACTTTGAGTTCCAAATTCTCTCCCCTCTTCCCTCCCCACCACCCCAAGAAGGCAAGCAATTCAACATAGGCCCCACATGTATCATTATGCAAAACACTTGCACAATAATCATGTTGTGAAAGACTATATTTCCCTCTATCCTATCCTGTCCACCTTTATTCAGGTTTCTCCCTTGCCCCTGTCTCTTTTCAAAAGGATTTGCTTTTGATTACCCCCTAACCCCATCTGCCCTCCCTTCTATCATCCCCCCTTTCTTATCCCCTTTCCCCTACCTTCCAGCAGGGTAAGATACTCAATTGAGTGTGTATGCTACTCCCTCCTCAAGTCAAATCCAATGAGAGCAAGATTCACTCATTCCCCCTGCCACCTGCCCCGCTTCCTTTCCAAAAGAACTGCTTTTTCTTGCCATTTTTATGTGAGATAATTTACCTAATTCTAACTCTTCTCCTTTTCTCAATATATTCCTCTCTCCCCGTATTAATTTTACTTTATTTTAAAAATACCATCCCTTGATATTCAACTCACCCTGCACCTTCTGTATGTGTGTATATATATATTGTGTATATATGTATGTGTATGTATATATATATATACATATGTGTATGTATGTGTGTATGTGTATGTGTATACATATATGTGTATATGCATATTCCTTTCAACCACCCTAATACTGAGAAAGGTCTCATGAATTACAAACATTACCTTTCCATGTAGGAATGTAAACAAAAAGTTCAACTTTAGTAAGTCCCTTATGATTTCTCTTTCTCGTTTGCCTTTTCATACTTCTTTTGATTCTTGTATTTGAAAGTTAAATTTTCTATTCAGCTCTGGTCTTTCCACTGACAAAGCTTTAAAGTCCTCTAATTCATTAAAAATCTATATTTTGCCTTGGAGCATCATGCTCAGATTTGCTGGGTAGGTGATTCTTGGTTTTAAACCTAGCTCCTTTGACCTCTGGAATATCATATTCCAAGCTAGATCTCATGTTATCCTGATTGTGTTTCCACAATACTCAAATTGTTTCTGGCTGCTTGGAGTATTTTCTCCTTGTGCTGGAAACTCTGGAATTTGGCAACAATATTCCTAGGAGTTTTCTTTTTCGGATCTTTTGCAAAAGGTGATTGGTGGATTCATTCAATTTCTATTTTCTCCTCATTGGCTTTGTGGAGCTCTTTTACCATTTGGGGTTAGTCTATTTTTTAAGATGTTATTTTCTTCAGTATTTTTTGGGTCTCCTTTAGCACGTCACTGACTCGTTTTTCATGATTTTCTTTCATCACTCTCATTTCTCTTCCCAATTTTTCCTCTACTTCTCTTACTTGATTTTCCAAATCCTTTTTGACCACCTCCATGGCCTGAGACCAATTCATATTTTTCTTGGAGGCTTTTGATGTAGGCTCTTTGACTTTGTTGACTTCTTCTGGCTGTATGTTTTGATCTTCTTGTCACCAAAAAAAGATTCTATATTCTGAGTCTGAGTCTGAGTATGAATATGAGTCTTTTTGCACTTCCTGGCCATGTTCCCAGAACTACTTGACCCTTGAGCGTTTTTCAGGATATGACTGCTTGAAGAGTAGAGAATACTTTGGCCCAAGTTTTAAGGGCTGCACTGCTGTTTTCAGAGCTACTTCTAGTCTACAATCACTACAAGCAAGCTCTGCCATGCCAGCACTCCTCCTCCCTCAAGAACCACCAACCAGGACCATGATCCAGATCCAAGCAGGGCAAAGCAAGCCCTGTACTCCCTCTTTTATTCACTGCTTAATTCCTCCCACCTGGTGGGCCTGGGGCCAGAAGCCACAGCAGGTGGAGCTCTGGAAGAGGCTGCAGTAGGTTCAAGCTGCCGCTGCCGGCTTTGCTGCACTACCTGTGCTGCCTGGGGGTTAAGATTGACCTGCTCTTACCCTAATCTAGCAGTCTTGCCACCAACCTGCTCCCCTGCCTTTTGTGTTCCTAGGCCAAGAAGTCTGGTAACTGCCACAGCCCAGTGATTGACAGCCCTAAGGCCTGCTCTGCCCCACTCTGAAGTCCGGTTGGTTCTGGCATGGCCCAAGCTGGGCTGTGCTCAGCTCTGAGCACCATGCGATAAAGCAATAAAGCCTTCCCAGTGACCATTCAGGCTGTCCTGGGCTGGAGATCTGCTTCCCGCTGCTATTTCATGGGTTGCAGAGCTCTAGACTTTGTTCAGAGAAATTCTTTACAGGTGTTTGGAGGGATTTGGGGGAGAGCTTGAGTGAGTCCCTGCTTTCCAGCTGCCATCTTGGCTCTGCCTCTGGTTGACTTTCTTTTCATAATATTCTTCATTTTATTGGATTGTTCTTTTTTTAAAACATTTTTCTTCAATTTCTCTCATTTGACGATTTTTTTTGCTGCTCTCAGAAAATTTTTAATCATGAAATTATAATTGTAATAAACCATTTGTATGTAGTAGTAAGAAGAAATAAACCACATTAAGATTCTTAAATAACAGCAATAGTTTAAACCTATATAGACCTTTATAATTTGCAAAACACTTTGCTCATAACAACCCAGTGCCTTAGTATCTATGCTAAACTTCCTCAAATCTTTTAACTGAACTTCAGATGGCATTCTTGTCTTTTAGAAAGAAAATCACTTACTTTCTCTCTTTTAGAGAAGAGGACAATGAGGTGTGGAGAAGCTGTGACATACCCAAGTCACAGAGGACTCATGATATGGTGGTGACAGTTACATTTGGAATCAAAGAATTTGGATTAAATCCTAGGTCTGCCATTTATGAGTTTTGTGATGTTAGGTACGTCATTTAACATTTCTGGGACTCAATTTCTTTTTTTTTTTTTAATTTAATATATTTAGTTTTCAGCATTGATTTTCACAAGAGTTTGAATTACAAATTCTCTCCCATTTTTTCTACCCTCCCCTCAACTCGAAGATAGCATGTATTCTGGTTGCCCTGTTCCCTAGTCAGCCCTCCCTTCTGTCACCCCACTCCCTTCGCATCACCTTTTCCCTTCCTT
>JAQQSZ010005442.1:0-13866 GCA_028646595.1 Phalanger gymnotis
ATTGCCAACTGAGCAATAAGAAACCAAAAACAAGACCCTCTCAATAAACACTCATAATCCAGAAAAACAAATTTCCCCATTGTCCATGTCCCAAAATACATGTCTCCTGAATTTTAAGTCCATCAGTTCTGTGGCAGGAGGTAGATAGGGTAATTAATCTTCCATACTCTGAACCCATGTGTTGCATTAATCGGAGTTTTAAAGTTTTAAATTTTTTTATCTGTGTCGTTGTTGTCATTGTATAAAATGTTCTCACAGCTCTACTTTGCATCAACTTGCAGAGGTCTTCCCATTTTCCTCTGAAACTGTCCACTTTGTTGTTTCATCTGCCACAATTTATTTAGCTATTTCTCAATAGGTTTCCAGTTTTTGATTTCTATGGCAAGAGCTGCATTTTTTCCTTATTATTTTTTTCCTTATGCTGAGCTGAAATCTACCTCCCCACAACCTCCAAAAAGCTATTATTGTAGCATTTAAGTTACCTGTATGTTGTCTTTCATTCTCATTGTTGACCAGTACCTTTCCTTTCTCGTACATGTTGTGTAATATGCGTTTTGTTTTGCTTCTTATATATGAGATTGTAGCATACTTTGACACTCCAATTAGTCTCTGCATCACCTTTTTAGTTGTTTGCAATTGTAATACCTGTGAGATCATGGTGTTCCATGCTTACAACCATATAGCACCACTGGGAATGTGTTGATGTCAAGGAAATGGACTTTTTGTGGCAGCTGCTAGTTTGGGATCACTGCATAATTTCCAAAATGCCATTTTGTCTGATCACCTCCTTCTCAAATTTGGGCTCAGGTCATTGTCCAAGATATACGTATGGATGCTCTTGTTTAGTTCATCTAGATGCACTGTCTAAGAAAGCTGAAATGCACCTGTACCATGCAGTGAGCTGCATTGGCAATTCACCAGAAGCCTACAGGCTGGTCCTCTGGCATTCTCTAAGGATGAGTCTACATGATGCGAAATTCAACCTGTTTTAAAGTGAGTATGTGCTATCTATAAAACAATAGGAATTGCACTGGATGATCCCTAAGGTAGGCTTCCAAAGCAAGCAAATTCCAGTTCTGTATTTATGAGTCATAAGTCAAATTCCTTGGTGTTGCAATGAACCATGACTCCTCATAAAGACCTTACAGGCAAGACAAAAAACATCTAGCAATGATTTTATTTAAAGCATTTTCCTAATTATGACTAAGTGTAGTCTCTGTAGACATGGTTCTTTGTGTTCTGGGGTACTTAAGGATTTCAAAGGATCTGCCCCTCTAAGATAAAATACTCTTTATTTGTTTTGTATGTATCCATTCATGTACATATTGTCACCCTCATTAAAATATAAATTCCCTGAGGGAAAAGACTATTTCTGGTTTTGGTGGGTTTTTTTTCTCAGTTGTTGCATTCCTTAATGCGTGCCTGGTACATAGTAAATATTAATAAATGCTCGTTGATAGATTTCTAGATTGATCCATAATTTCATCACAGTGCAGGTCCTCTCTCCAACAAGTTGAGAATACAATCCCCTTCTGGGATTACCACGCCTGTCTTCACCTAAATCTTCCACTCAACACAGAGGAAGGAGACCTTCCTGTGATTCTTTACCTGTATGGCATTCTAGCATATGCTCTTACTCTCACACCATCTTTTTTCTAGTTACCTATGTCTTTAATGATGGCTTTTATGTTACTTAGACCCATATTTTGCCTTATGCTCTGTTTACGGGTTCATTCATCTCTTGTGGGATCACAGATTTAGAACTGAAGTGGACCTTTAGAGATCCTGTTGTCCAAACCCTCCATTTTAGATGAGGAAACCAAGTTTTAGAGAGCTAACTTATCCAAAGTAACACAGGTAGAAAGCTTTAAAGCTAGGATTCAAGTTTAGGCTGTCTGACCCAAAATCTAGTGTTCTTCCCAGCACCCCATTCTGCCTTCTTATTTCCTGTTCCTTAGGGTCATTTATAGTTCTCTCCTATCTCAGTAGGAGTTTTTATTATTCATAAAAAAGTTAATGGATTTGTAGAATTTAGCTCTCATTTTATAGATTAGGAAACTGAGGCACAGAGAGGGGAGATGACTTGGTCAAGATCACCCATCTGGCAAATGGTAGACCTGGGATTGGTACCCAGCTCTTCTGGCTCTGAATCCCACATACTGTTTCTTTTGGGACTGTGGAGAAACAGAGCAGGGCACATTGTAGGTACTGGGGGCTGGGAGGAGAACCACAACACTTCCCTAGGCTTTTTTTATTGTTGAATGGAGTCAGAATCCAGCTTGCCACCTGGATGAGATACATGCTTCTGGTATAGGGTGTGAAAAAGAAATCCGAAAAAGGCAAGCGGTGTGTGTCTTCATTTTGTTTAAAGGGTGTGAAGGGCACGTATAATAGTCTCACAGTTGATTGATCCAACTGGCTTTCTTCAAAGGCTCATCTGACACCCTAGTCTCTTGTTCCTCACTCAATCCTTCCACATACCCAAAGCCTTTTCACCGATGGGCATTTCGGACTTTGATGAATTGCCTTGTCTGAATGGAGATAAACGGGAGCAGTTTGATTCTTGCTTAAACCCAGCAAATCAGCGATAACCAGGCAGGTGTACAAAGCGGCTGAACACCTGGAGCTTCCCAGCCAACAGGCAATTGGGGAGATGTAGGAAGAGGCGCTGAAGCCTTCCCAGGCTGGAGAAGCAAGAAGGAAAAAAAAAAACCTCTAGAGGCCTGTTAAAAATCATTCCCTTCACAGAGCGTGGAAATGACCAGGCCAGGTCTGATATGCTAACGAGCCAGCCTGATAATGAAGGGAGCTTCATTTGGGTTGAGTCCAGTCAGATATGGCTGTGGAAATGAATCTTCTCTCTGTTTTTCCTCCCACAGAACACAGGGGGCTCTTGAATGTTCTCATTTCTCACATTTATTTGTTTAAAGGAAGGAGTCTGCTGACAGCACCCCCATTAAGATGGCTCCCCTTATTTATCAGCCCTGCCAAGTTCCCTGACAGAAAGGGGTTTGCTGCTTTTAAAAATAGCTTTTCTTCCTAAATGAAGCAAAGTGTGGAGGAAAGGGGTGGGGGTGAAGGGGGGGAGACCAAATGGGAAGCTTGTGTGTGTGTGTGTGTGTGTGTATGTGTGTGTGTGTGTGTGTGTGTGTGTGAAAGGCAATTCTATTTATTTGTCCTTTAGTGGATTCTCTCTCTCTTTTTTTTTCCCCAGTGAGGGAGTGTTTGTGTCCCTCCCCAATTTGCTAGCGATGAAAGCCTAGTTGCTGAACCATAAAAGACAGAAGAGAGGAGCTGAGGATACTAGCTGATCACCAAAGTTCCTTTAGGCAGCAAAATTGCACAATTCTGTGATTCTGAATCTCTGATCTAGAGATTTGAGCAGAGTATAGGAGCCCACTGGGCTTGCCAGATATATACAAGATTGTTCCATTTTAAATTCTTCCCTGTCCCTGTTGCTCCAGAAACCTCAGAGTAGTTTCATATTTAATATTTCTATAGGGAGAACCACGATTTTGGTTGCTAGAGGGTAATAGGGTAAAGGGTACCAATTCTATCAACCCCCCTTGGACCTTTTTCATTCTTCCTATTGATTTTCAGAGCAAAAAGGAAGTTGGGGTTAGAGAGAATTTCTTTATCCCAGCTCTTTCCAGCTCCCTTGCAGGTATACTAAATCATTCCTGTATGACTTAAAAAGGAATCACACGCCTGACACAGGGATATGGTAGCAGTTAAAAGGATCTTCGGACCGTGATTAGTTTAAGAACTGAGACTGGGAATCCCTGACTAGTGACAAGGGGAAAGGAATTCAAAGGAAAGACCTAAAGGTTCCTGAGCTTTTCTCTAGCTACTTGGCTAGGATTTATATCATGGAATACCCAAGGATAAGCTGAGGGCTACTATGTAACTAAAGAGATGGTAGAACCTAAGGAAGAGATGAAAAGAACCTAAAATTCTGTCTCAGTCAGCAGACACTTGATCTATCTGCAAAAGCAACATTGTTTAGAATTCAAGCCCACGTGTAAACTGTTGGGAATGGTGGAAGATGATGAGCAGTATGGACTCCTAAAACAGAAGCAATGGAAAGGAAAAATAAAGTGAAAGTTTGGCAAAGGACCAAAAAAAAGTCATCCCAAGGGCACTTAAGGATGGAACCTGAAGGAGGACAACAAAAGGATGAAAACTAGAAAAGATCTGTAAAGATTCTTATAATACATTCTTTTTTACTATCAAAGATGGAACAATTATTTTTCTAACATCATAGACCTAAATGTGATTCTTGAGGAAGCAACTCCTTAGGCATGTACATGGTGTAATATATAGACCGAAGGGTCTTGGAGTCAAGAAGACCTGAATTCAAATACTGCCCAAGACACTTACTAGCTATTTAAATCTGAGCAAATTACATAGCCTTTCTATGCCTCACTTTCTTAATTTATAAAATGGGGATAATAAAACCACCTGCCTCATGGGGTAGTTGTGAAGAGCAAATGGGATAAATTTGCAAGAATGTACTTTTCAAACTTTATAACACTATATAAATGCTAGCTATATTATTGTTAAGGCGTTAAGCATTAGTTAAGCACCTGCTGTGTACCAAACACTATGCCTAGTAATAAAGGTACAAAGAAAGGCAAAAGGAGAGTCACTATTTTCAAGGAATTTACACTCTAATGGTGGGGACAAAATATATACAACTGGGTAGATGCATACATATATGTATATGTATATATGCACATATATACACATTTATACATATATTTGTGTATGCATGTATATGCATGTATGAGAATATATAGGTAGGTGTATAGATGTACATACATGTACATGCATACATGTACACATGTATGCACATACGCACACACGCATACATGCATGCATGAACGCACGCATACGTACGTATACATATATAGAAGGAAGGAACTCTGAGAAGGGGGAGAGGAAGGCATTTGTAGCTAGGGAAACCAGGAAAGGTATACTGGAGTGGATGGGATTTCAATTGAATCTCGAAGGGAGCCAGGGAACTTAAGAGGGTGAGGTGGGGGACAGGTAGTGTAATGGCATAGAAGTGAGATGTAGATATAGAAATAATGACATAGAAATGAGTGCTGTTTCATGTTGTGTTTGAGGAACCCCAGAGGTGGTCAGTGTTTGCTGAAATGCTGAGTGCATAAAGGAGGATAAGGTGTAAGAAGACTGGAAAGGTAGAAGCAGAAATGGCACTGGGGAAAACCAAGAGAAGAACAGATAGTCTAGACCAAATATAGAGAGAGGTTTGGGTTTGGAGATGACACAATTTTGAGGCTATTGAGCAATCCATTCTTAAAATATCTGAAGGAAGAGACGACACTAAAAAGATAGTTAAAATCTTAGACCTTATTATTAACAAAAAAAGGTCATCAAGAGAGTATCAATGGTTGCTGACTCGCATACCTATTTTATCATTAATATAACATTTTTCTTAAAACAACCTGTGGTCTCATTGACGGCATCCATAATGGAATATTAGAAAGGAACAGAAAAGCTTTTACAAATGAAATTGCACAGTAGGCTACTTCTTTACCATCACAAATTGACTTGCAAAAAGCTGCAAAAAAATATAAAATCCCATTGTGCTTTTTTTTTACTACAAAAATAATTGATTTGGTAGAACACAAATGCCTTAAAGGCTCCATTCCAACAAGGTATCTCTAATGAATATATAAACATTATATAAGGTTCCTTGAGATATTCAATTCAAGTCAGTTCAATATTTATTAAGCACATACAACTGTATGTGTCGGGCCTTGTGTTAAATCCTGGGAATACAAAACCAAAGCCAGAATAGTCCTTATCATTAAGATACTCATCTTCTACCGGGGGGCAAACAACACATACACTGGTAGTTGAATTCAAAATATATGCAAATAAAAGACAAAATGATGTTGGGGTAGGGTATAACTACTAAGATACCTTGCCCAGTAAACCTTAGACAAAATCAAACAATATATAAAGCAACAAAAATGTGCTCACCAAAGATGTTTACCACTATCAAGGAAGAGATCCAGAACAAAGCTCATGTTGAAGATAAAGTCCCTATTTGCAGATGACAATGTATCATTTGCATAATATCCCAGAATATTGTAGAGTTCCCTAAATAAGACACAAATTCACTCAGAAGAGTTTAGCCATGCACATAGTATTAAATAAGAGAATGAAAATATGTGGTTGGATGACAACTCTACAGATATCATATATCTTGAATAGACACAGCAACCCAGGAGGTAGGTGACATTATTATCCCCATTTTACAGATGAGGGAACTGAGGCAGAGGTTAAATGACTTGCCTCAGGTCACACAGCTAATAAATGCCTGAAAATAAATTTGAACTCAGTTTTTCCTGACTCAAAGTCCAGTGCTCTATTCACTGTACCACCTAGCTATGTTTCTCAGTTTCATTTTAATTTGATTTGGGCAACACTTAAAAAGACTGGCCAAATGCAGGCAGCCCCAGAGCAGCATCTTTGACACCTCTGATGTAGAAGACAGGGATAGTTAAACCAAACCCTTGCTCAATCTGATGCTGCCTGTCTCCTACACCTTTGGCAGGCTGCCCCTCAAGGACTATGGTTCTAGGTATGAAGGCATAGTTAATTAAATATCATATAGGCACAGGAACTGAAAATGCCATTTCATTGGTGGAGAAATCACCTAAGGAGCTCAGAAATTTCTCTATCAGTACAGGTCAGCACGTTCCCTGTAACTTCTAGTCTCAGGGAGCTACCGAGAGCCCAGAGAAGTGAAGTGATTTGCCCAATCTCGCACAGCCACTGTGTCAGACACAGGACTCAAACCTGTCTTCCTGACTCCAAGGACAGATCTTTATCCATCACACTTCACTAAATCTCTAAATAATAGTATTCAGTTTCCATGGTTTTATGGGGTTGACATGTATTCAAGGGCACTTGAATTCTTGGGATTTTGAAATTGGAGCTGTCCTTTCTGCTTTATTGTCTATCTACAGAATGGGTTAATTTTTAAAACTGTTTTTAAAATGAACAAAGCAACTGGGAGATACAAAGAAAAGAAAAAATAATATTGTTTGTGTATCTTTTGTACCAGCATCTTTGCCAAGAAAAACCCAAAAGGGGTCACAAAAAATCAAACACCAGTAAACAACAAAATTCTTTGTGTGGTCATGTGCAGGTTGTGTGTGTGTGTGTGTGTGTGTGTGTGTGTGTATGTGTGTGTATGTACATACATATACACATACACATATACCTATATACATATGTACATAGATGTGCATTGTAAAGATCTCAATGTGTGTTAACATGCAACTGTATGAGTGAGTGTTGAAGAGGAGTCAGTGACAGCAACTTAATTAATTCCACTGACATTGTTATGAACTGAAATACAAATAGGAATTTGAGTTTGGAGCAGCCCAGGAGTCTCTATGGCTGTTAATGATCTTGCTTTTTTTCCTGAGTTCAAGGGGAAAAAAGGTTTGTGAATTAACAAAATAAAACAACTCTTGACAACTGATGGCTTATTGATGGTCAGCTCTCTGAGGAAGTAAACAGTGTGACCCCATTGCTCAGAATAGAAGGCTTTCTCATCTGGCCTCTCCAGGGCATGAACAGGTAACTAGGAATTTTAGCAAGTGGAAGAGGCCTGGGATTATGGGAGTTACCTATTTGCGTCTAAGTATCTCTGTCAAGTCACCACTGCCTATTAGCAGAAGAGCTTTTTTGACAGCTACTACTAAGGGCAATTTAATCCACTGAGGTTCCAGAGACTGAAGCCTTAAGAACATGGAAGGAGAAGAAAATTGGGTCATCTTGCTCTACTTTAATTGGATTTCCTGTGCACGGGCAGGCAGGACTAGAGAATAATTAATAGCCTTAGAAAAATGAGTTTTAGAACATTTTACCCAAGTGAGCTGAGGAAATGTTGGCTTTGTGTGGGAATCTGTGGAATGTTGTGGTATCTCAGTGTAGGCATAAATAGGAGATCTATGTAGCCTGGGCTTTAGCACCACTATTAAATACTGCAATGAAGAATTAAGAAGGATGGAAGAAGGACACATTGTTTGCTCAGATCTCCTTATTAGTGGTATACCTCCAGAGATACAGTAACTTGGATGCTTTATGATGTAAACAATTACTATAGTTTTATTCGCCACTCAGAGAACTCCAAAGCCAGCTTAGCTCTGTTAACGACAGTAACTGGTGTCTATAGAGCTCTCGAAGTTTTACAAAGTGCTTTATAAATCAAGCCTCACAACAACCTTGTGAAGCTGGTACTAGTTATACTGTTTTCCCTCTTTTCTTCTTTGAGACTTTGAAAAATTAAGTGACTTATCCATGGCCACATAGCTAGTAAATATCATTGGATAGAGGTGAACCAAGGTTTCTCCTGTTTTCAGATCTATCACTCTTTCCAAGATATCATGCTTTCTGTTGATCCTGTATCACATTAAATATCACCTACAAGCATAAGTAGGTGGCATCTACTCTGTTTCTCCGGGCATAGCTCACATTCCTACAGGGTATTTCCTCCTCTGTGCAATTAACTGTTACCATATATACTTTTTGCTGTCTATATAGACCTCCCCACTCTAGCAGCTTCTTTAATTTCATCTGCTATTATTGCAATTTGAAATTGTCCTCTCCTCCATTTTGTCTCTCCCCCCACCCCTTCTCCCCCACCCCATTTGGAGCTCATCCAGGCTCCCTACTTGTCTTTGAGATCAATCTCCTCTGAAAGCATGTAGGTCTCAACCAATTAGCATGTACAACTTATCTATTACATTTGGTATACATCCCATGAAATCCCCATGAGAGCCCTGTGGTCTCTGATCTCATCCCAGTATGAATGTTTTCTGATGAATCATGCACTGAACAACCTCTAAAACACCCAATGGTGTTTATAAGCCATGAAGAAAGTTATTATGATGAGGAAATTAGGTTACTAAGAGATTTAGTTACTAGGATTAAGGATCAGAGGAGATGGGGAAAGGCCAGGTCAAAGCAAAAGTAGGAAGTAGGTTAAGTTTTTTTTGGGGGGGGGTACCCAGCCTCCTGCTTCCTGATATTTTTCCAAGTCTTCTCTTTTCTTACCCCTCAAAAACCCACTCTAATTTTTAGAAAAGTATTCGATCTTGCAGATTCAGAGTTAAAGAATAGTTAAACGATTAAATACTTTTGTATTCAATTTTTTTATAAGTGTTAAATGATAAATGCTAAAGAATAGGGACTGTGAAAATATAGAAGATACGATAATTGATATGGGAACATGGGTAGTACAAATAGAGAACTGGATAAGACATTAGAATACAGTGCATAGTATGTCAGAGCTTAGAATCTAAAATGTTAGAGATTGACCGAACCTTAGAATATATGGCATAGAATTTAAGAGCTAGAAGAGATCCTAGAGGTTGCCTATTGCAACCCCTTCATCTTAGAGATGTAGAAAATGAGTCTGAGAGAGGGCAAATGACTTTCTCAAGTTCTACCTCCTGGGAGCACCACAAAGAGGGCCCAAGTCACATTAGAATGTAAGCTCCTTTCGAGTAGAGATTGTTTCATTCTTTGTCTTTGTATTCCTGGTACTTGGAACAGGTCCTTGTACACAGTAGGCATTTGATAAAGGCTTGTTATTCATGGTTTTCTAACACTATCAGCCTTTCACATTTTATTATGAATTTAAATTAGTCAATTAGCAATGTTTATTAAGTACCCACTATATAGTTGTAGGAGATATAAAGAAAAAAAATGAAATAGTATATCTAAGCTTACATGCTACTGGAAGAGATAACATATACAAATAAACAAAAATATTTCTTTTCCATATAAAAATGTATACAAAATAAAAACAAGTTAATTTTTTTTGGGGAGACGGAACTAGCAAGTAAAGGAATCAGAAAAGGTTTTCATAGACAGTGAAAGGTATTTGAACAGAGCTTTTAAGAAAATTAGAGATTCTAAGAAGTAGCACTGAAGAGACAATAAATTTCAGGCATGGGAGAGAGCCTAAAGGTATGAAGAGAAGAGGTGAAATGTCATGTAGGAAAGATAGGAAGTCTGCCATTTTGCCTGGATGAGTGAGTGTATAATATAAAAGAAAGTAGGTTAGATACAGGATATGAAGGGCTTATTTGGTCCATAATATTTGCATTTTGAGCTTTATTTATTTTCGAAGGGACTTGTGAGTTCAGTGCCATAATAAACACTAAAGGAGGAAATTCTATAAACCAAATCTTCCTGCAACTTATAGTGTTAGAGAGTTGCTTAGGGCACTAAGAGATCAAATAACTTACCTTGAGTAATATAGGCATTGTATTGCAGAAGCAGGATTTGAATGCTGGTCTCCCTGTCTCTTTCTGATAATACACTGCTTTAGAATTGCCTTGAGTATTGAAAGAAAGCTTTTTCTTCTATACTTTCATTCCAAAAGAATGACATGATGTGAATTGCTAAGTTGAAGTGATTTTTTTCGTGGGGAAGTGAAAAAAGATTTTCTGGTATCCTTGAAGTCACATTTTATTGTCTGCTTACCTGCCTATCATTAGGACCAATCTCAGTTCGGCTGTGTCTGTATTAGATGAAGAAAGGAAAGGTGAATGAGGCAAAGAGGGTGCTGTCTTCACACTGGACAGTATGAAGAAATTATACTGTCTATATCCACTTAAAGACCACAGGGATGCTGAGAAGAAGCCACAGCAGGAGCCAGTTCTCAAAGCAGCTAAAGTCTGGGTCACTTGGACTATGCCCTATGGAGTATGGACAGCCTGCCTCTATGAATTTGTGCCTTTTCACAGATACAATTCTGCTTTGTCATCCTAATTCTGAACTGTCTTGAATGTCTTAGGCAGTATTTACCTAGGCAGAGATTGGGGCAATTAACCAGGTAATCCTGGTCAGATCTGCTAAGGAGGAAAAAATTGGAGTTTGGGTCTAAATATCATGCATGGACTATCAAAAGAGGACAGGTTCACTGAGTAGGTTATTTGCTCTCTATTTGATTCTACTTGTATGGAAGGTATGGCATAGATATACCTGCCTTAGGAACTCTACCTTTCTTCAGAGTTTCTAAGAGGTAGAGTTGAAGTTCTAGGCATGGTAGAACTTGAAACTGCGTAGAGAGGGCATTACTATATTATATTATTTATTTTAGAGTATTATATTTATTAGGCAGCTAGTGGTACAGTGGATAGAGCACTGAAACTGGAGTTAGGAAGACCTGAGTTCAAATTTGACCTTAGACACTAGCTGTGTGACCCTGGGCAAGTCAATGTGTTTGCCTCAGTTTTCTCATCTCTAAAATAGAGATAATACTAGCAACTATCCCTCCCCACCAAATTGTGTGAAGATAAATGAGATACTATTTCTAAAATTTTTCAAAAATCTAAAAGTGGCATGTAAATATGACTACTTATCATCATCATCATCATCATCATCATCATCATCATCATCATCATCATCATTCTTTAGTGGCCAAACTAGACCATCTCACAGCAGTCTTTTTTATGGCCAACTTCACAATTGGTAACAGTTGTCATAGTGATCCATACTACTCATAAAGATGAATGGATGAGAAACTTCTTGGAAGTTAGGCTGGCCCTTGGGCAATGGACACACAGGACAGAGGATTGGAGAGCTAGAGATAGAAGGGAACATGAGGGCAAACTGGGCCAATTTCCTCATTTTACAGATGAGAAAACTGTGGCCCAGGGAAATTAAATGACTTGCTCAGGTAGGAAATGTCGGAGGCAGGATTTGAACCCAGGATCTTTTATTCCAGTGCACAAAATCCATCACTGGAACCCCCCTTTTGCATCTTGACAGCACACCTTTGTTCCACTGGTATAATTCTTAAGAACCCAGGATTACCTTTATGTCAAAGTAAAGCATCAGAGGAGGACTGTCTTTAAGGAATCTATATGAAACACATTACTTAGAGTTATATATTCATATTAACAAACATTATAAAATATTTTATAAATATTACAAAATGTATAAAATTATACATATTATAAAATGTGTTAACATTTTGTGTAAGAGTCAGTGTGTATAGTGGCTAGAACACTGGCCTTGGAATCAGGAGGAACTAGGTTGAGGTCTCACCTTTAGGTTCAGGTCATTTTCCGCTTGGCTTCTCTTCTCTGGATTTCTCCATCATCTTCCCCTCCCCCCAAATCAGCTTCCTTTTATGTATTGTCTTCCCCCATTAGAATGTATGCTCCTTGAAGGTAGGCTGTCTTTCTCATATTTCTACTCTGCTTAACATAGTACCTGGCACATTGTAGGTCAGGCCCGCAAAACATATGACCCATTAGAGGATTTTGGGTGGCCCACAAAAAATGTAGGGTTGCCATTGTGCACTCTTCTATTTGTCACATGACCTGCAGCAACCAACCATTGTCAGTCTTCTTCAGCCTATCTGTGGTTGGAAGAACTTTAGCCTATTTTCATTTTGGTCCCTACCTACTGTCAAGTTGTGCAGGTCTGTGATGCCTAATAAATATTTCTTGACAGACTGAGGAATACTCAGCATAGGCAGAAGAGATACCTCACTGTGAACTCCCTATACTGGTGAAATCACAAGTCTGACATACACACATACAATCATATATGCATATGTGTATATGTAAATGAATATAGACATAAGCTACATAAATATCCTCGCATATTATCCTTGGAAACAATGCTTTTATAATGATAAATGATTTTATTAAGTGGTATAATATATGAGCCAGTGCACATAAGATCCAATTTCTTTCATGTATAAATTTGGGGACTTACAGCCTGACACAGTAAAGAGAGGTGTTTTTTAGGGAGATTTAAATGGAAAAGTGGCTCTAGGCTTGGCTCTCTGAAGAAGA
This sequence comes from Phalanger gymnotis, assembly GCA_028646595.1. Classification (NCBI taxonomy): domain Eukaryota; kingdom Metazoa; phylum Chordata; class Mammalia; order Diprotodontia; family Phalangeridae; genus Phalanger; species Phalanger gymnotis. The sequence continues at coordinate 12,867 of JAQQSZ010005442.1, forward strand.
GCAGGATAGGTAGCAAAATGATTAGTACAGCTACAGAAACAGAATGTATTCTCAGCCCATATCTCTTAGCTGCAATTATAAAATCAAGTTCAACTTTATTAATATTCTGCTTTGAACACTGTTAGCTACATGCAAACTCTCGGGATCTCAGTTGCCTCATCTGGAAAATGGGGTTAATAATACTCATACTACTTGTGCCACAGGATCATTATTAGGGCTAGATGAGCTAGAATATTTCAAGTGCCTTGTAAAATTCTATATACATGCCAGTCAATATTGTTGTTTCATTTATTAAATGAAACTGGTATACTGATGCAGTTTTGATATTCTGCCAAATCTGGAAAATGAGATTCTATTTTTATAGATAGAACCTAAATTACGCCCTGGAAACAGGATTTGTTTCTCATGGTGGAATGTTCTATTTCCCTTCTATACCCCATTTGAGACTCAAACTAATGGAAGATGTCCTTTAAAAAAAATTGGATGCCAGGCTATACTTCTTTCCAGCTTGAATATCTTGGATTTGCTTTGTGCTAGAAAGGACCTCACACATCATCTAGCTCAGTGTCCTTATTTTACAGGTGAGGCAGCTGAGGTTCAGAAGAGGTGAGGTAAACAAAGTTCTCACAGCAAGTAAGTGACCTTAGAGCTAGGCCTCATACCTGACTCCTAGCCCAGTGTGTTTGCCTCCACCTCATCTATATAATGTAGTACCTTTTCTTAAATGAGCTTAAAGTCAAATCCAGAGAATTTGGTCTGATTGGCTTTGATAGGGAAAGGAAACATGCACTTTTAAAGCACCTACTCCATGTCATGCACTGTGTTAAGCACTTAAAAATATCACATGGTTTGATCTTCACAAAAGGTAGGTGCCATTATTATGCCTATTTTACAATGGAGGAAACTGAGGCTGGCAGAGGCTAATTGACTTTCCCAGGGTCACACAACTTGTAAGTGTCTTTAACAGCAATGCTGTTTCCAGCTGCTGTGGAGGTGTAAG
>JAQQSZ010005443.1:0-13866 GCA_028646595.1 Phalanger gymnotis
AGTCCTCTTCCAAAATCAAAGACAGAGAATAACAATAGTAACAACAACAGCCCCAGCCCTTAGCCCTTATCACAGGGCCTGGCACACACAGAAGATACTTAATATACAATGTTTGCTCTGTTTCTCTTTTCCTCTGTTTATCTATCACTACATCTCTCTCTCTCTCTCTCTCTCTCTCTCTCTCTCTCTCTCTCTCTCTATCTCTTTCTCTCTCTCTCTCCCTCTCTCTCTCTCTCTGGCATACACACACACACACACACACACACACAATGCATGTTCTTTTAATCTCTTCTCAACTAGTTCCTTCCCTACTAGCTACATACATGTTCAGGTTTATACCACTTTTTAAAACAATTAACGACAACAATAACAAAAAGAAAAACTCATTCTACCATCCCCTTGTATTGGTAATTAAGGTGGGCTTTTAGCACTTGGTCAATCAAGTGCCCTTGAAGGGTTTGACCTTTGTTTTCTCGATTAAATTAGGAGTCCTTGATGACCTCCTTGCCTCAAGGGAAAACCTAGTTTACATGGGTTTGAGTGACATGTTTGTGACATGTTTTAGACCATATGGGTTTAAGTCACATTTTTGTGATGCTTTTAGGTCACGTGGGTGAGTCACATGTGTGACTCACCTTTGACACTGAACAAGATATATAAACCCAGAGGTTGGTGTTCTCCCTTGGGGCTCTGAGCCAGCTCTTGTTAAAAACCCCCAGCTCGTGAACCCAGATGTTGTTGGTTTCTTGGTAACTGTGAATTGTGATTTGGTCTGTTTATATTGTGTATGTTTGTAACTTGTTTGTATTTGCTCTGTAGTTCAGGTTACTGGCTTTTCCTCCTGAACTAAGTGAGTTTATATGTATATGTTGGATTAAAGTAAGATCGTTAACCCCTTAAAGTTACTTTCCTTAGTAAAGTAGATCAAACAATCTGCGCTGGCAGCTTTCTTGTTGTTGGGTTTATGTTGGTCTTTCACCCCCACAACAGCTGCTAGCCAAATTGTTGCAACACCCCTCAATTTTTTATCAAATCAGTTCAATACAGTTAAATGCCAACTACATGCCAGACACTATGATAAGTTCTAGGAACACAAATAAGAAAAAGAAAGGCATTTCCTGCCCTCAAGGAGCTTTCAATCTAATGGAGAAATTCAACACAAAAAAAGGAAGCTGGAAAAGGATGAAACGATGGAGAAAGAGAAGCGAACCAGCACGTACCAAGCACAAGGGCATTATGTTTCTTGGAGTCCGAACCAAGACAAGATGCTTATGGGAAGCAGAGAGTTGTTTAGAAAGTCTATATCCCAGCCCTCTATTTTTTTTTCTTAATGTCTCATGGAGTCATTAAATTTCTGCTTGCCCAATTGTAATTTTTAATGAATCATTTTCTTCTGTGATCTTTTGTACCTCCTTTTGCATTTGGTTAATTCTGCTTTTAAGGAGTTGTTTTCTTGAGTGAATTTTTGTACATTTTTTTTCATTTTTTGTGCATCCTTTACCAAGCTATTGACTCTTTCTCTTGAACCGCTCTCATTTCTTTTCCAATTTTTCTTCTACCTTTCTTATTTGATTTTTAAAATCCTTTTTGACCTCTTTTAAAAGTTCTTTTAAGATCTGAGACCAATTCACATTTTTTTTTTCTTTGAGGCATCTCATGTGGCCATTTTAACATTGTTGTCATCTTCTGAGTTGGATCCTCCCTGTCATCATAGTAACTTTCTCTGATAAGGTTCTTTTTTGGGGGGCTTTTGTTCATTTTTTCCAGCCTATTTTGTGACTTTTACCTTTATAATAAAGTTGGGTTCTGCTCCAGGAGCAGAGGCTACTGTCTCAAGCTTCTTTCACTGGGGATTCAGGGACTCACTGCTGCCTTGTACCAATGCCAGTGGAGTAAGGCCTTGCTTGCTGCTGGCCTACCCCAAGGTTCTGGGTCTCACTGCTGGCTTGCTGGGGCTTGGCCTGCTGCAGGATTGCCCAGTTACCACCTGTGCTGGACTGTACCCCCTTTTGCCTCAATGAGACAGACCTTTCCTGCCAACCTTCTAAGTTGTCTTGGCCTAGTAAATTGTTTCACCTATTCCTTTTGTTGGTTCTGCCACTTCAGAATTCATTCTGAGGCATAGTTTAGAGGTGAATTTGGGAGAGTTCAGGTGAATTCCTGCCTTACTTCACTATCTTGGCTCCTTCCTCTCCCCAGCCCTGAATAAAAGAAAGCTTTGGGAAGAGTTAAATGCTCAATCCTCCAGCTCTTCAATCAGATGGGAGAAGAGACTGAGAGAGTTAAGAAGGGTTTAAGTATCCAAAGCTGAGTTAATCAGCATGATAATGATGAGATTTTAGGTGATCATCTTATCCTAGATGAGACATCATGTCATGTTTTGTCCTATATCTCTCCCTTTTAAAACCAAATTTCTAGACAGAGTCATATAGATCATTGCCTTCATTTCCTATCTTTTCACTTCTCAAACCTTTGAAGCCAGGCTTCTAACATCATTCAATGAAAACTATTCTCTCTAAATTTACCAATGATCTTGAAATTGCCAAAAGTGATTGTCTTGGCTCAATTTTCTTCCTTCTTGACTTATCTGAAGCCTTTGAATGAGCAAAAGCAAAACTGCTAGCCTCATTCCTCCATCTTGACTCTGCCTCCCAGTTTTCCCATCTATAAAATGAGGAGACAGGACTAGATGATCTCTAAATTTCCTGCCACGTCTAAATCCAATGAGCCTATGCTGCTTTCTGCTATATCAGTCTATCTGATGATATTTACTAATTGATGAAAGATGATAAGTATTTTTTAATTTTATTTTTAATTTATGAAATAACACAAGTATTTCCACAACATAATAGAATTTTTTTAATGGTTGCAGATAAAACTGCATATCTATTATGTACAACTTGCTATCTCTTTTTTTATATTTTCTCAAATTACATGCTAAAACAATTTTTAACATTTGGATTTTTTTTTTAAGTTTTGAGTTCCAAATTCTATCTTCTTACCTTGAGACAGTAAGCAATCAGATACAGTTTATATTTGTGCAATCTTATAAAACATTTCTATATTAGTTATTATGTACAAGAAGACTTGAATAAAAGAAAAATAATGAAAGAAAGAGAAAATAGCATGCTTCAGTATGTATTCAAACAATACCAGTTCTTTCTCTGGAGGTAGATAGTATGCTTCATCATTAGTCCTTTGGGACTGTCTTGCATTGTTATATTGTCTGGATGAGCTAAGTCATTCACAGTTCTTCATCATATAATATTGTTACTGTGTACAATGTTCTTTTCATTCTGTTCACTTCACTTTACATCAGTTCATATAAGTCTTTCCAGGTTTTCCTGAAATCATCCTACTTGTCATTTTTTAATAGCATAATAATATTCCATCACAATCATATACCACAGGTTGTTTAGCCATTCCCCAACTGATGGGCATTTCTTCAATTTCCAACACTTAGCCAGCAGCAAAGGAGCTGTTACAAATATTTTTGTGCAAACAGGCCTTTTCCCCTTTTTTATAGCTTTCAGATATAGACCTAGCAGTGGCATTGATGGACCAAAGAGTATGCACAAGTTTATAGCCCTGTGGACATAGTTCCAAATTGCTCTCCAGAACAGTTGGATCATTTCATAGCTCCACCAACAATGCATTAGGGTCCCAATTTTCCCAGATCCCTTCCAAGGTGCATCACTTTCTCTTTTTTTTTGTCATATAGCCAACCTGATAGTGTGAGGTGGTACCTCAGAGTTGTTTTAATTTGAATTTCTCTAATCAGTAGTGATTTAGAGCATTTTTATATGACCATAGATGGCTTTGATTTCTTTGCCTAAAAATTGTTTCTTCATATCCTTTGACCATTTATCAATTGGGGAATGCCTTGTATTTTTTATAAATCTGACTCAGTTCTCTATACATTGGAGAAATGAGGCCTTTATCCGATAAGATTGTTACAAATTATTTTTTCCAGTTTCCTGCTTTTCTTTTAATTTTGGTGACATTGGTTTTGTTTGTACAAAAGCTTTTTAATTTAATAATTAAAATTATCTATTTTACACTTTTTAATGCTCTCTATCTCTTCTTTAATCATGAATTTTTTCCCTTTTCTATAGATCTGCCACATAAACTATTCCATGCTCACCTAATTTGCTTATGGTATCACCCTTTATATATATGTCATGCACCCATTTCAACCTTAGTTTGGTATAAAGTGTGAGATGTTGATCCATACCTAATTTCTGTCATACTGCTTTCTAGTTTTCCCAACAATTTTTGTCACATAATGAGGTTTTGTTCCAAATGCTTGGATCTTTCGGTCTATCATGTACTAGATTGCTATGGTCATTTACTACTGTGTATTGTATGCCTAATCCATCCCACTGATCTACCACACTATTTCTTAGACAGTACCAGAGTTTTCATAATTTCTGCTTTATAGTGCAATTTGAGATGAGGTATGGTCATAATAACTTCCTTCATGTTTTTTTTTTCATTGATTCCCTTGATATCCTTGATTATTTGTTCTTCCAGATGAATTTCATTATTATTTTTTTCTAGTTCTATAAAATAATTTTTGACAGTTTGATGTGGCATGAAATAAACAGATTAATTTAGGTAGAATTGTCATTTTTATTACATAGGCTTAGTCTACCTATGAGCAATTAGCATTTTTCAAATTGTTTAGATCTGAATTTATTTGTGTGAAAAGTGTTTCAAAATTATGTTCATATAGTTCCTGGGTTTGTTTTGGAAGGTAGGCTCTCAAGTATTTTATATTGTCTGTAGTTATTTTTAAAGGGAATTTTTCTTTCTATCTCTTGCTGCTGGACTTTGTTGCTAATATATAGAAATGTTGATGATTCATGTGGATTTATTTCGTATCCTGCAAATTTGATAACATTGTTAATTATTTCAAGTAATTTTTAGTTGATTCTCTATAACATTGTATCATCTGCAAAGAGTGATGGTTTTGTTTCCTCATTGCCTAGTCTAATTCTTTCAATTTATTTTTCTTCTCTTATTACTATAGTTAACTTTTCTAGCACAATGTTGAATAATAGAGGTGATAATAGGCATCCTTGATTCACTCCTGATTTTATTGGGAAGCTTCTAGCTTATCCTCATTACAAGTAATGTTTGCTGGTGGGTTTAGATAAATATCACTTATAATTTGAAGAAATGTTCCCTTTATACCTAATGTTCCTTAATGTTTTTAATAGGAGTGGGTGTTGTAGTTTGTCACAGACTTTTTCTTCATCAATTGAAATAATCATATGGTTTCTGTTGAGTTTGTTATTGGTATGGTCAATTACGCTTATGGCTTTCCTAATATTGAATCAGCCCTGCATTCCTGGTATACATCCCACCTGGTTATAGTGTATGCTTGTATTTTATTCAAAATTTTGCTTCAATACTCATTAGGGAAATTGGCCTATGATCTTTTTTCTTCTTTTTGACTATTCCTGGTTTAGGTATCAGCACCATAGTTATATCATAAAAAGAATTCAGTAGGATTCCTTCTTCACCTATTTTTTCAAATAGTTTCTATAGTATTGAGATTAATTTTTCTTTCAATGTTTGGTAGAATTCACTAGTAAATCCATCTGGCCCCAGGGGTCTTTTCTTAGAAAGTTCATTGATGGCTTGTTTGATTTATTTTTCTAATATTGGGTTATTTAAGTATTTTATTTCTTCTGTTAATCTGAGTAATTTATATTTTTGTAGATATTCACACATTTCATTTAGATTGTCAAGTTTATTAGCATACCATTGGGCAAAATAACTCCTAGTAATTATTTTATTTTTCTCTTATTTCATGGTAAATTCACCCCTTTTTATCTTTGATACTAGTAATTTGGCTTTCTTTCCTTTTTTTAATCAAATTAACCAGTAGTTTATCTACTTTTTCATAAAACCAGTTTCTAGTTTTATTTATCAATTCAATGGTTTTCTTAAATTCGATTTTATTAATTTCTCCTTTTATTTTCAGGATTTCCAATTTGGTGTTTAATTGAGGATTTTTAATTTGTCCTTTTTCTAGCTTTTTTTAGTTGCATGCCTAATGCATTGATCTGTTCTTTCTCTATTTTATTTATGTAAGCAATTAGAGATATAAATTTTCCCTAGGTACTGCTTTGGTTGCATTCCACACATTTTGGTATCTCTTCTCATTGTTGTCATTTTCTTTAAGGAAATTATTGATTGTTTCTATTATTTGTTCTGTGACCCACTTACTTTTAGGATTAGATTAGTTCCCAATTAATTTTTAATCTATCTTTCTATTGCCTATTATTGAATGTAATTTTTTATTGCACTATGATCTGAAAAGGATGCATTGACTATTTCTACTTTTCTGCATTTGGTTGTGAGGGTTTTTGGTTCTAATACAGGGTCAATTTTTGTGCAGGTGCCATGTACTGTGGGGAAGAAATATATTCCTTTCTACTCCCATTCCCAGAGATGAATCATATCCAACTTTTCCATAATTTTATTTACCTCTTTAACTTCTTTCTTGTTTTTTTTTTGGGGGGGGGGTTAGATTTACCTAGTTCTGAGAGGGGAAAGTTGAGATCTCCTATTAGTATAGTTTTATTGTATATTTCCTCCTGTAACTCATAGAACTTCTCCTTTAACAATTTAAATGCTATACTATTTGGTACATATATGTTTAGTTTTGATGTGACTCCTTTGTCTATAGTACTTTTCAGCAAGATATAATTTCCTTATTTTTTTTTGATTACAACTATTTTTGCTTTTGCTTTGTCTAAGATCTTGATTACTACTCCTGCTTTCCTTGCTTCAGATGAAAAATAATAGATTCTATTCCAGCCCCTTAGCTTTAATCTGTGTGTATCTCTCTGCTTCAACTGTGTTTCTTATAAACAATGTATTATAGGATTCTGGTTTTTAATCCATTCTGCTATGCACTTTCATTTCATGGGTGAGTTAATCCTATTCACACTTATAGTTATGAAAACTTTGTATTTCCCTCCATTATATTTTTCCCTTGTTCATCCCTTTCTCTCACCCTTACTCTTTCCCTCCTCACAAGTATTTTACTTCTGACCATCACCTTCCCCAATCTGCCCTGCCTTTTATCAGTCTCCCTACTTTCTATTATCCTTATCCCTTTTTACTTCTTTATAGGGTAAGAGAGATTTCTGTATGCTATGTATGCTGCATATGCTATTCCCTCCTTGAGCCAATTATAGTGAGAGTAAGGGTTAAGTTTTGCCTACCACCACCCTCCATTAAAATAGTTCTTTCATGCCTCTTTTACGTGGCATAATTTATCCCATTCTATCTCCCCCCTCCTTCTTCTTCCAGTACAATTTTCTTTCTCACCCCTTTATTTTGTTTTGGGGGGGGGTCTCATGCCATTAAAATCATCTTATATTTGTGCCCTCTGTTTATGTACTCCTTCTAGTTGCTCTTACAGCAATATTCTTCCAATTATCTTATTTTTAAGGGCTGGAGTTAACAAAGGAATTTTTCAGCCTTTCTAAGATTATTCAGTATTATGTAGCTATAACCATTAAGTCATTGTCAGTACTTCAAAATTCTAAATATAAGTCCACTCCCTAGGCAACTGAATCCAAGTAACCATCCAAGGTTTGCTCTCTCTGAAGCAATGCTTTCCATTAAAATGGTATATCGCCTACTGTATATCTATATGCATTTCTTTTTCCTAGACAATCAGTTTTATTTTGATATTTTTTTCTGACAAATGCAATTTGGGCCATTACTTAAAAATCAGAAAACTAAATTTCTAAATATAAATCTCTTACCAGATTTGGGGCGGGGCGGGGGAGGGAATAAGTCTAAATTCTATATACTTTAACTATTTCAGCCTCCAGAAATAGGTGGGAAAAGGAGTCTGTCAATCAAATATCACTTTATTTTGCAACTCTCTAATGTATTTATCATGAAAAACAGGACTATAAATTTCATGAGGACAAGGGCTTTGTCTTATTGATTTTTTTATCTCTTATTCTTTAATGTTCTGCACATGAAAGTCATTTAGAAAATATTTACCAATTATAAATTATTGATTGGTATCTGGTAAAAACGAGCAATGTGTAGGACCAGATTAGTGTGAATAAGGCCTGAAGTGGTCACATGATTTGAATTTCTACTGGGTATGTCCATTGGGATAGAGCCAATTACCATATCTTATGTAATGATAAATTTGATAGGCATGAATTCAAATACATGTGACCACTTCAGAAGATTCATCATTCACATTTATTACAATCTAAATGTACCTTATGACCCTGATCTCAATCTCTCCAATTCCTTGTCCCCTAGATCTTGCACAACTAAATAGGCCACACCGTTTTATCCCCTCACCTTTAAAGGCCTTACCCTAATACCTGGTCTCTTTTGTGATTCCCTGTTCAACCTCCATTGAGTTAGACTGAAGAACAGCCCTGAAAATTGGATTTAATAATCAAAGTTAGTTTTCCAAACTCTTGACAACTGAGCAAATTAGGCAAATTGAGGGTTTCAGTTGGGCACAAACTTAGAGTCAATGAACAAGCATTTATTAAGTTCTTACATCTATCAGGAACTAGATTTATGTGCTATGGATTCCAAGACAAAAATCAAACAATCTCTTCACTTAATGAGCCTAATTCTACTGGGGAGACAACATGTACACATACAAATATAGATAGATATGTAAATATAGATATAGAGATATAGATATGGAGAGAGATATCTAAATATAGGTATATATGCTTTATATATATAGATATATATGTATATATATAAGTATACATATCTGCATGTGCATGCATACACAGGGACACACGATAAATATGAGGTAATTTGAGAGAAGGCTCTGGCAGCTAGGGTGGGGAGAGGGAAGAGATTTAAGTAAGACCTCATACAGGAGACAGCACTTGAGCTGAACACTGAAGCAAGCTAGGGATTCACGGAACTAGAAGTGAGCAAAGAGTGCTTTCCAGGCAGAGAGGACAGAATCTTCAAAGGCCCCAAGACACAAGATGGAATACCACATTGAGAAATGGCCAGAAGGGCACTTTGGCTGCCCTGCAGCATGCATGAAGAGAATTAATACATAATAACCCTGAAAAAAATAAGTTGGCGCTAGGTGATAAAGGGGTTTATGTTTCAAACAGAAGCCATTTGTATCAGATCCCAGAGGCAACAAGAAGTTTACAGAATATGGTCAGACCAATACTTTGGGAACATCACATTGGAAGGTATAGGGAGGGTGGATTGGAGAAAGGGGATACTACAGGCAGGGGGTCCAGTTAGGAGGCTATCACATCCTCTAAATGAGAGGTAGTAAGTGTCAGGTTTAGAATGGTAGTCATGTGAATAGAGAGAAAGGATTCGACATAAGAGAAGTTATGGCACCAGAACTGATATGACTCATCAAATAAGTTGACATCTCGGGTGAAGGAGAGCAAAAACTTCAGATGTGATGCTTTAGGATAAAGTCTTGTGCTTGATGGAAATGGGATGAAACTGAGAAATGTAAGATGAAGTAGTTAAGAGCAAGGATGAGGTCACATCTCTTATTTTACTAATCAAGCAGGGCATTAGGTATTTGGAATGGGGCAATAGATTAGAGAAGGTATGAACTTTTCAGCAATGCATCCGACCCTCAGATTTGCTTTTCTCTGACCCTAAAAGCCATTCAAATGGCCACGTGCTGTCATCACTCTTTTAGTTCACTATACCAAGATTTTGACACAAATGTGATCATTTAACCCCAGGGATTGGTTGTATCTTTGTTCCAAAAGCTCAATGCTCAGGTGCTGAGAACTTTCCTCTCATTAAACACTGATCCACAGCCATATGTAGCCATAGGCCTACAGCTGTTGAAGAATTTACATGGAAGACTGATGCACATTTGACAGCTTTCCTGTGAAATCTCAGCTTCATTACAGAGGCAGTGGTTGAAATGATGCCAGGGAAATGATTTGTTATATGATGTGCTAAAATTTTCCTGTGAGGGAAAAACCAAGTAGAAAAAAAATATTTCAATTTCCATAAGTTTGAGATGCCCAAGGCATAATAAATACCCTAGTGGGAAAGGGCATAAATAAGTACTGGAAATAATGTAGAAATGCCCACCTGGCAACCACTATAATGTTATATATGTATGTATATGTATGTTTGTGTGTATAGATATAGATATATAGATATTTTCTTAGAAATGAGTCTAGCAATAATGCATATAATTTCTATGAAACACTTTTTCTTTCCATACTGCTTAAAGCAGTTTAAAACCTCATAGACACATTTATTTATCCAATATAGCAAATTAGCAGCTCATCTGTAACTTATTAGTATGTAACAGAGACAGCCTTTGAATTCAGGTTTTACCAACTCTAAGGCCAAATTTCAATGTGTTATGTGGCCACCCTGCCTCTCATAGTTCTGGACCAAAAATCCAGTTGAGTCCCCTTGGATAAAGGTTTTGAAAAATACTTCCTCTGGCTTTGAAAAAAATATCTACAATGATTTGGGTAGGACAGGATAGAAACAGGATCTTACAGCTTTTCTTTTCGATGCCCTCATTTACTAAAAAGGAAACATCCAGAGTTGGAGTAACTTATCCGTTATCACTTAACTAATTAGTATCATCCCCAAGACTAAATCCATATTTCCTACCAGAGCCAGCAGTTCCCCTCTTCCTCTGCAAAGCCTAGTCACAGTCCACATTCATTCTTCAGGGACATTTTGTTCCACGAGAAAGAAAAAAGAGAGAAGAATCAATCAAGACAGTGGATAGATTCCAGCAAAACAACCTAAAAAGCCAATATTAGAGGATTTTTTTTCTCTTGTTGCTTAAGAAATAAGAAAGTTCTTTGCATTTTTCTCTTTTGATTTACTCTTAACTATGAAAATAAAACAAGAATCTCAACAAGGCATCTTGAAACAATGCTCTGAATAGCCACAGTTTTATTAACAAGAAAGATTCCTGGGTTTGAACTGTGTCAAATGTCTCTTCCCCACCTTTGGGGAAAATTTAATGGAATTAAATCACCTACATTCCCATTCAGAAGTCCATACATAAACATAGCATGTTATTAACTAAGGAGGTAATGCACAACTCCAGAGGCAATGATCTTCTACAATTCATTTCATCCAATAATAAATGGAGCCCTAAGTTTTGAAGAAGAAAGATGGAAACAGACTGAGAGGCAAAGAATATCCTTTTCCCAAGGATTGTAGACACTGTCATACCCTGGTGGCTGCCTTGAGATTAGACCTGATTCAGAATAAATGTTAATTCATCAATGGCTAAGTAAACACCCAACTTCACTGCCAGGGTATGAGAATTAATGAAGCATTGGTGGTAAGTTTGTTTTTAACTTTTTCAAGCAAAATATTCTACTAAACCACTAACTATTGTTATTTAGAGTTTTCTATTGCCTTAAACTACAAGAAAAAATTTTTTCTCCTTAATTGTTATTACAACAGAATAATAAAACATCAGGCAGGAAAATAAGCACTAACTCCCTAGCCTTAAGAAAGACAATCAAAAAGACAAGGATGAGTTTAAACACGCTGCCTTGTTTTTACATTTGGTTTGCATGAGACTGAATACTGAGACTAGGTCTAGAGAATATAAAATGAAAGCAAGAATTTGTAATCATACAGTTCTAAATAATAATAATGATAAACGAATTAATTATGGCTTTCAAATTAAAGTAGTTGAATCAAAACATTTTATTAACCACTCGATATACACTGACAACATCAAGTAATATTGTTCCATCAAAAAATAAACAGTTCCTTCATCTAATGAAATCTTTCTTCAATGATATCAAAATGTTATTTGTACTTACTAAATGTACAACTATTATGTAGGCCAAGGAAAAATAGAAACTGAAAGTTTTAACCTTGAATACTGAATCCACGCTGAACCAATAGATGAAAGCAATACCATGCTTTTATCTCTCCAGGCAAGACACGCTAAGCATAAAAATATCAAGGAGGAGGCTATGGCTGAATGTTAGGAAATTTAGAAATTAATAGGTTTAATGCAATTAACATACACAATATTAGTCAATACTTTCAAGATTATGAGATGAATTATCACAGATTTGGAAAGTACTCTTTTACAAAAGCATATGTGATATTAACAAATCAGAAGGACCATAAGTGGGAGTGTACTTAAGCCAGCTCAAAACAATTTATGAGAATATGTTATTAAATTTTCGGTGTGAGTATTCATACCTCAGAAATTACCAGACACTAAAATTCAAAGCTTGGTTTATTGATTTGTTAATTGTCTACATTTAAGATAAAGACAAACTGTTTATAATATCAATTAAACTTAAAAGTGCATTTTGCATACACACATATAGCATGTGTGTGTGTGTGTGTGTGTGTGTGTATCGCCCACCCCAGGGAGCTAGTCTTTAAATATTTAACAACACACCACTACCCATGATCCTAAGGAAACTAAAAAGAGTAATACTGAAAACTCTTTAGAAGGGTGGAGCCAAGATGGCCTCATGAAAACAGCATCTTACCAGAGCTCTCTCACAAGGTCTGTCAGATTCCTATAAAAAAGTGAATTTGAGCAGATTTGAGAGAGTTAGAAACCACAAGCAGTCTGAGTGGGGGAAATTTCCAAGCCAGGACAGTCTGAAAGGCTGAAGGCATGAACGTGTAGGCTCAGAGAGTGCTCGTCGTGTGGAGCTGCTCCAGACCAAAACGGATGGCCAGGAAACCCACGTGGGAGACAGGCTGGGAGAAAACTGGGTGCCTGAAACTGGTGGAGATCCCCAGGCCTCCCAACACAGGACAGCAGTCTGTGGAAGCAAGGAGAGGCAGCGCAACACCAGCTGTGAAATGCCAACTCCTGAGGCTTGCAGCCCAAAGATATGAAACGCGGCTTCTTGAACTTCCGGGAGACATAATGGCCAGGTAAATGGCTCTAATCCCTCACCCAGAGAATTCTTTGGAAAAAAAAAACAGTGCTAGAACAGAGGAGATAGAAGTGGGGCTTTAGTGACCAAATAGTAGAAGTTCATTAATCCCAGAGGGGCAGAGCCAGCAGGGGTCAACACCAGGAGTCCAGACCTACTCTTGCTCTCCTAGGGGAAGTGCCCACAGCAGCTCAAACAATAAACAGCTGAGACCATTGCTGAAGAGCAACAGTGCTGGAGAGCACCCCTAGGGAAAGAGACATCAGGGAGCCAGACCCCTCCCCCACACCTCAGGAAACTGAAGGCTGTAATTCACAAAGACAACAACTAGACTCACAATCCCCAGAATAAGAAAGCTAGGACAGAGAGCCCTGAGCCCAAAGACAGAAATTTGTTGTAAAGACAGGAAAAGGCTAACCAACATGAAGAAGAACACAAAAAATCCGAGGAACATAGATTCTTTTTATGGAGACAGGCATGATCAAAATACCAATTTGGAAGAGGACAGCAATGACACTATAGATACATCTGATACCTCAAAAGGTAAAGTGAACTGGCCTCCAGCCCAAAAAGCATTGCTGGAAAAACTAAAGGAGGATTTAAAAAACCAAATTAGGGAGGTAAAAGAAAAAAATGGAAAAAAAATCCACTGATGAAATCCAGTCCCTAAAGAATAAGATTGGCAAAGTGGCCACAGAGATTCAGAATCTGAATAGAGAAAATGACACCCTGAGAGGTAAAATCAACCAATTGGAAAAGGAGACTCAAAAGCAAAATGAAAACACTAACTCATTAAAAATTAGAGTTGAGCAAGTGGAAGCTAATGAATCTATGAGGCACCAAGAAGTAGTAAAACAAAATGTAAAGAATGAAAAAAATAGGAAAAAAAATGTGAAATATCTGATTGGGAAAACAACTGACCTGGAAAATAGATCCAAGAGAGACA
>JAQQSZ010005444.1:0-13866 GCA_028646595.1 Phalanger gymnotis
CCATATGATGTTCACTAGAAGTAGAAGTCTCCAGTTATTCTTGATTCATTTTCTCTACCAGTGCATCCATTTGTTGATTGGACAAAAGTCTCACATTTAGCAATCTTTGGAGTTAATGTTTGCAGATGGCCCCAAATCTGTGTTTTTGGACATCTTTTCCTCCCTATTTTCACCTCCTTGCTCCTGTCCTGGCAGAACTGGAAGGCCAGTTTATACCTTTATCTCTATCATGACTTGCCACAGCCAATGAAATGTTGACCTCATGGGCCAGCTGCTGCTGCTCAGCCTGTCTGCACTGCCCCAGGCAGGGGTCTTGAATGGCAGGCACTGTCTGGGGCAGGTGACATATGCAAAGACTTGTATCTACTGCAGCTTGTACCATGCTATTTTAGATTAGAATAGTAATAAGTATTATTATAAATAATTTTTATAACAATCATACCATTATTATAATTACATATAGTAAACATGTAATTATAAAATTACAATATAAGATACTTTATTATTATAGCAATGTATTATAATAAGTATATAATAATACAAATATAATGATGATAGCTAGCATTTATGTAACACTTTTAGAAGCTTTGTAAAGTCCTCTGTAAATGTTATCTCTCTTTTTTTGCCCTCCCTACAATCCTGGGACACAGATGCTATTGTTATCCCCATTTTTCAAACAAAGAAGCAAAGGCAGATAGAGGTTAAGTGACTTGCCCTGGGTCAGTCATCTAGTTAGCTTCTGAGGCTGAATTAGAACTCAGGTCTTTCTGACTTCCACTCCAGCTGGACTACTTTGCTTTTGGGGAGATTCTCCATTATGGAGTCAGACAGAGTAGGCCAAAAGAAGCCCAAGGAGGTCCTCTGGGATCAGAGTGACAAGAAGGAAACTATTGGAGGAAGATAAATTCAGTGGCTAAAGCAGGACTGACTATGTGGTTGGGGTTGGGGACTAGAGGAAAGGAGGGAGGCCTTTGATCCTGCATTTTGACCTTAACCAAGATGTTTCTTTTTCTGTTCCTAGTTTTAGGAGACACATCAGAAGAGGAAAAACTCCTGAGCCACAGGATAATGAGCTACTGGGCAAACTTTGCTCGTCATGGGTGAGAAAGCTGGTGCTTGGTTTCCCAATGGGTTCCCTGTGGGGTAGTTTCCCACTTACATAGAGCTCCCTGATTGAAATTTGTTCAGTAAAAAAGTTATTTCAACCTAGAGGCAAGTTCTTGTGAACATTGTAGCCCTTCCCCAAGTTCATGGCCAGGGTTGAGGGGCTGTTGATCTGGCAGACTCACCCTACAAATGGGCATCTTGAAAGGAAAACAAGAGTGATCAGGAATTCTCTTGGCCCACACCACCACCCTCGAGCCTCAATGACTTCTCTTCCCCCTTGGGAAACATTAGGACAGGCAGTAATGGAAAGAGCCCTGGATTTGGAGTCCTGCATTGTTGTGTTTGATTCTTTGTGTCCCTCTGTAGAGTTTTCTTGGCAGAGATGCTAGAATAGTTGGCCATTTCCTTCTCTAGCCCATTCTATAGATGAGGAAACAGAGGCAAAGAGGGCTAAGTGATTTGTCCAGGATCACACAGCAAATAAGTATCTGAGGTTGGATTTGAACTTAGGTCTTCCTGACTCCAGGTATGGCTCTATCCACTGCACCACCTAGCTGCCCCATTGAAAAGGAGTCCAATGATATGAGTTTAATTCTTGACTTGCCTCCTTATTCCCAAAGTGAGTCTTTTCACCTTTTGGACCTTGGCTACATTACAAAGGCTCAACATGAAAGATTAAGACCAAACTGATTAAGGATATGTGAACAATTCTCTCTGCTACCACTGTCAGCTGGCCCTTACCTTCATTCTTGTTTCTTGGTTCCCAGGCTGAGCTGATGGTTGCTTGCTAGACTTGGCAATAGAGTGGCCCCTTTCAGCTCTAAATGTTTGGTTTTTTCTCCCAGGGACCCAAATGGTGGAGACCTTTTTCACTGGCCAGTCTATGGCCAAAATGAAGAGTACCTACAACTGAATTTGCAGTTGTCTGTGGGAAAGAGCCTGAAGAAGGACAAGTTTGAGTTCTGGACCAAAACCTTGCCTCAGAAGATGAAGGAATTACAGCCCAAAAAATCCCGAGTAGAGTTGTGATTCCCTAAGCATAAGTATTTTTATAATTGTTGCAGACAAATTATACCCAATCCTTTCCTTTGAGATCTGAATTAAAGGATAATGCAGCTTTCAGTGAAATATTTTGCCTCTCACTCATTACTGCTGTGGCAGAAGGATTTAAATGATATCCAGAAGAAAAAAAGACATTAATATACTGTGATTCTGACTTTGCTGATTGCAGATGTAGGGGACCCTCTTTCAGAGGTGCTGGATAAGATTTCACAGTTAAGTGACTTGAGAGACTGGGGAAATGATAAATTTCCTCAGGAGAGAAGAATATATAGGCAGAAGATTCAGTCTGACAAGAAGAGAAATGTTTACTGCTCAAATGAAAGCAGGGGTAGATTTTAGAAGAATAGATGGTATTCCAAATGATAAGCTATACAAAATGTACCGAGATAATGGACTGAAGAGCAAAGGGAATAGAGAAATAAGAATTGTCCCTACAAATCCTAAAGATCTTGAAGCCTTGTATCTGAGTGAGTCACACCTTCAAGGAGACTAGGGAATAGGCCAAGCCCCAGTTCAGATTAAAGAAACAGGCAGACAGGATTACAGACCCCATATTAATCTGACTATATATTGGAAAAATGGATCAAATACTGTAACTAGGGTATTGATAGACACTGGGGCAGAGGCCACTTTGATCTATGGAAATCCTGACAAATTTAAGCATGGAACTCCTATTACCATCACAGGACTAGGAGGGGCTGAAATATCAGCCAAACATGTCAAATTGATGATGAAAATTAGACAACTGCCTAAGAAAGAATATATTGTGGTCATTGTACCCATTTCTGAATACATTATTAGAACAGATGTAGTGAAAGGTATGACTTTGAACTTATCTGAGGGGAGATATCAATTTGCAGTAAGGAAGATAGGAAATAATATAGTTTTAGTAGGAAAAGTAAAAATGGACCCAATCACTTTACCTGAATCTTCTAAAGTAATTACTTTGAAGCAGTATCATGTGCCAGGTGGGCAAAATAAAATTGCCAATACCATAAAGGAATAATATGTTGAAGCAGAAGTGTTCATCCCTACAACCACTTCATGGAACAATCCTGTATAGCCAGTACAAAAGTCAGATGAAATGTGGAGAATGACAGTGGATTATAGACAATTGAATAAAGTGACTCTACCCTGGTACTCTGCTGTTCCAGATACTGTTACCTTAATAGAAATGATCCAGAAATATGATGGGATTTGGTACACAGTTATTTATTTGGCCAATGCTTTCTTTATGATCCCAATAGACTCTAAACAGTGGAACCAGGTTGCTTTTACATGGCAGGGCCAACCATACACTTTTACCTGATAGCTACAAGGATATCTGCACAGCCCAATTATTTGTCATAGGATTGTGGCTGAATTTTTGGTTGAATTAAAGTTACCTAGTGTACAGCTTACCCACTACATAGATAATATTTTGATACAGGGAGAAAATGTAAAAGAAGTAGAGAAGAGTTTGATGCTTTTAATTGAGCATATGAAAAGCAAAGGATGGGAAATTAATCCTGCAAAGATTCAAGGACCAGCTCAAACTGTAAAGTTTTGGGGTATACAGTGGAATAAAGGATTGCGAGAATTTCTCCCACAAACTTGACAGAAGATTCAAGATTTTCTTATCCCACCAACAAGAAAGATGCCCCAAAGTTCATAAGACTGTTTGGATATTGGCAGCACCACATTCCACATCTTGGACAGATGTTGAAACCCTTGTATAAAGTTACCAGGAAAAAATATGAATTTGATTGGGGACTTGAACAGAGTAAAGCTTTTGAAGAAGCTAAAGCTGCTATACAATTGGTTCTGGATTTATGGTCTATGCAAAGTGGACCAGTGGAATTACAAGTGACTATACAGGATGACTATGCTAATTGAAGTTTATGGCAGAAACAATAAAGCTGAAATGTACTCTTAGGATTTTGGTCAAGGAAAGTACCTTCATCTAGATTACAATATACACCTTTTGAAAAGCAGTTGTTAACTGCATATTGGGCTTTGGTAGAGAATGAACAACTGACTCTCGGCCATGAAGTGATATTAGGGCCTGGAATCCCTATTGTGATTTGGGTAATGAGTACCCCAGCATCTCACAGAATTAGACATGTGCAAGAGGCTAGCATAATTAAGTGGAAATGGTATATTCAGAATAGATCAAAAACAGGCAAAAGTGGAGTTTCAGCTCTACATGAATCCATCACTAGCATTGACACTGATAGAAATGACAAATGCTCTGAACCAAGGCAACAGTTGGCACAATCTTTGGTAAAATGGAATGATGGATATGATGGACTTACTGAAGAACAGAAGAAACATACGTGGTTTACTGATGGGACGGGAAAATATTTGGGTCATAAAAGACATTGGAAAGCAGTAGCCTATAACCCATGTACTAAGTGAACTTTTGAAAGTACTGGGATAGGTGGAAGCAGTCAATATGCTGAACTTGTGGCAGTATATCAAGCTATTAAAACAGAGAAAGGAGGACAGTGTCATATATTCACTGATTCATGGGCAATAGCTAATGGGTTAACTACATGGATGCCAATGTGGAAAAACCAAAATTGGGAAATTCATGGAAAACAAGTTTGGGTCAAAGAACTGTGGGAAGATATTTGAGACATTTCTTTGGTTACTAATTTGTCAATTTTTGATGCAGACACTCACGTGCCTCTCACTATGCCAGAACGTGAGTACAATGCAATGCTGATTGACTAGCAAAGATTGATACTGAATGTATTGTCCCTACTCCAACACCAACTGATGATCTGGTACTAGCAAAATGAGTCCATTTAGGGGTCCAGGCCACACACTGGTGGGCACAAGATGGAAGTATTAGTATCTCTTATTCATTGTTAAAGCAAGTAACAGAGGAATGTCATGTATGTCAGTTGGAGAAGGAACGAACTGTTCCTCGAGTAGTAACTGGAGAAATATCAAGGGGAAATATTCCAGCCTAGATTTGGCAGATAGATTATATTGGACCATGTTTCAACAATCTGGCTAGCAGCTTCTGTGGGGGTGTAGGATCCACCAACAACCAGCACCCAGAAAGCTGCCAACGTGCTGAAAAAACATAGGTTCTTTTGATCTGCTTTAGTAAGGAAAGCAACATTAAGGGGTTGACAAGCTTACTTTAATTCAGCATACAAATATCATTCACTTAGTTCAGGGGAAAAAACCAGCACCCTGAACTTCAGAGCAAAATACAAACAAAGTACAAACATCAACAGACAGACTTTGTCTGATTCAAATCCCAATACACCCTCTGATGTGTTTGGATGTCACCTCTGGACCTGTCCATTATCATGATGTGTCATCTCTGGGCCTGTCCACGACTGTGATGTGTCATCCCTGGACCTGGCATCAACTGAGTTCCAGATGTCAGCTTGGCAAAGAACTGACCTCTTGAATAGG
The DNA here is from genome assembly GCA_028646595.1 of Phalanger gymnotis. Taxonomy (NCBI): domain Eukaryota; kingdom Metazoa; phylum Chordata; class Mammalia; order Diprotodontia; family Phalangeridae; genus Phalanger; species Phalanger gymnotis. The sequence goes on from JAQQSZ010005444.1 coordinate 5,584, forward strand.
ACTCTTAATGTTTTGAGGCAGAGACATCTCTATGTCCAGTTTCAGCAAGAAGAAGCTTTGGAGGATGAGATCTTCACCCCTTACTCCAAGATTTTGAGCCCCATTTGTTTGAGGGTGGAATGATGACATTGTTTTATGTGATTATCTTGTGCTATCCCTGTTATATTTTTGAGTAAAGTTCTGTTGACACCTATTATCCCAGAATTCCCATTGCCCCATATAATGGATAAGAAAGATGTTGGGGCTGAAAGTAGTAGCAATTTAGATTTGAAGATCTTTCCCACCCATTAATAGGCCATGTGAACTGCTTATGTCACAGGAAGCCTAAGTGGTGGGAGAATCTTCCTGACAGGAAAAGGAAGTTACATCACATGAAATGCTGAGAGAGATAGAGAGAGAGAGAAAGAGAGCAAGCAGTTATGGCTGCTGATGGCTGCCATCATGATTGTTAGAACTGAACAGGCTGACTTAGCTATACTGTGAGTTTGTTTTGGGGAAGATCTTAGCAGGGGGTCAGAGAAGTTTTGGCATGGTGAAGCTCCATGTTGTGATATCATGTTTTAAGTTCCTTGCTATTATGATAAAGTGGGCTAATTGGCCGTGAGAGCTGAACATTTGGTTACAGGATATGGTTCTCTGATGTCTGAATAAATGTTTTACTTCTTCTACCTTCTTTGTGGAGAGTCTCATATGCTTTGTGATATGAAACTACATAGGCGTTTGACAATTATCATCTACATTGTTGTTATTGCCTTTCTGGTACAGCAGACAGACAGAGACAGAGAAAGGCAAAGAGATAGAGATGAGACAGACACAGAGACAAAGGCAGAGAGATAGAGCATCAACAAGTAGGGGCAGCTGGGATGGTTTCATGTACAAGGTAAAATCTGACCTATACTTTCGAAAAGTCTCTGTCAAGAAGGGTGAGGAGGGGATGCTCTCCCAGCATGGAGAAACACCTGTCAAAATCTCCCAGGAAGGAGTCTGCGAGTCATATAACAGGAAATTCTAGCAGGCAGCTGGGCTAGAACACACTGTAGGGCAGCTGGATCCTGGAGGACTTCAGGGATCAGGCTGATTCAATCTCAGCTCTCCATGCTGCTGCAGGCAACCAGAAGCAGAAATGTTTCTTCTACACCATCTCTCATACATTCACTAAAAGGGAGCTGGGAGAGCAGTGGATAAAGTGCTGGGCTTGCAGTCAGAAAGACCTGAACTCACATCTAGTCCTAAGCCAGTAGCTGTGTGACCCTGAGAAAGCATGTAATCTCTGTCTGCCCCAGTTTCCACATTTGTAAATGGGGTTTATAATAATACCTTATACTTCCCAGCATTGTTGTGAGGCTCAAATGAGATCATATTTGCAAAGTATCTTGCATGCCTTAAAGCACCATATAAATGCCAGCTATCATCATTATTTATTACATCTTCTTATACTGAATGCACCATCTCCTCACAGTGCTGTTCTTTCTCTCTTCACCCATTATCAGTCACTCTAACTATGGACAAACAGCTCAGTCTATACCCACACAGGTCTCTAACCATTCCATAGTCCAACCACAGTCCTCAAGCTACTTCCTGACTCCCTGCTAACCTTCAGCCTCCTAGTACAGCTTTGACCTTTGGTTCAAAGGGCATTAATCTGCTAGGCAGTGCAATGGATGAAATGCTGGACCTGGAGTCAAGAAGCACTGAGTTCAAATCCATCCTTGAGACATTTATTAGCTGTGTGACCAGGCACAAGTGGCTTAACTTCTGCTTGCCTCAATTTCCTCATTTGTAAATGGGTATAATAACAGCACCTACCTCCCAGGGCTCTTGTGAGGATCGAATGAGATAAAATTTGTAAAACATTTTGTCAACCTTAAATCATTAACAAATGCTAGCTGTTATTAGCTAATATAACTGTTATTTCTAAATCATTTCCTAAAATTGTTGCCTAATTCACAACTCCATCAACAATGCATTAAGGTGTCTGTCTTTATATAACTATTTCAACATTGACTATTCTCATGTTTTGTCATTCCTTTGAGTTTTCTGGTTGTGAAGTGAAACCTCAGGGTTGTTTTGGTTTGCATTTCTCTTATTATTAGTGATTTAGAGCATTCTTTCCCTCATGTAACCCATAAAGCATAGGGTAGAGGGTTTCCTTATCCAAATTCACAGTGGCAAGTAGGTTTTCCATCAGGTCTCAGCCAGGATTGCTGTGAGGATCAAATGAGATATTTGTAAAGTTCTAACTAAGTGCCTGGCACATAGTAGTTACTTAAAATGCTTGTTTCCTTCTTTCCAAACCCTTGATTTTACAGATGGGGAGGCTGAGGCTAGGAGGGCCTTTTTCCCCCTTTCTATCAACTTATAGTTCTATAATTCTACCTTGAAGGGAATTGGCTGTGACTGGGTACATTTAAGGGCATTCAGCCCCTAACAAATCCACTGAAACAGATTCCCACTTCCCTAAGGAAGGTTGTTGGCACTGTTTTGTCTATTTACTTAGGGCCTCATTGGCAGCTCCAAGTCCTCAATAGGAGATTGGGTGGAGACTGGCCAAACAATAGTCTCAGGATGAAAAGAGACCTGAGAAGCCATCTAGACCCACTTCTACGTGGACAAGAACCACCCTCTACAACATATCTGATGGTCATATAGGGGCTAGAGTGGAATGATCACCATGGAGATCTTGCCTCCTACCTTTAAGAATAGGATCACATGGGGCAGCTAAGTAGTGCAGTGGGTAGAGCACCAGTCCTGGAGTCAGCAGGACCTGAGTTCAAATCCAGCCTCAGACACTTGACACATGTACTAGCTGTGTGACCTTGGGCAAGTCACTTAACCCCAATTGCCCTGCCAAAAAAAAAACAAAAACAAAAACAAGAATAGGTTCACATTGTTTTAATGAAGGTAGAAGTGCCCTTAGTCTTAACATCTGAAAGATCATAATGTAAAGGAGAGATTAGACTTGATCTGTTTGGTTCCCAAAGGGCAGGACCAGCAAGATTAGGGGGACATTGTAAAGGGGCAAAATTAAGCTTGATGTTTGGAAAGATGTGCTAAGGATTAGAACTGTTCAGAAATAGAATGGGTGGCCTGATGAAGTGCTGGATTCTGCCTCCATTTTAGGAGCAGGCCCTAGTCAATCATGTCTGTATTCCTTTCTATAAAGTGCATCTTACTATTCTGGTACTTTCTGAATGGTACCTTCTTCTTTTCCCCTCTCCTCCTTTCACCATCCTTTAGGTGTTGTTTCTCTCCATTAGAATGTAAGCTCCCAGAAGGCATGAACTGTCTTTCTGCTAGTATTTCTATTCCCAGAGCTTAGCACTCTATGTTCAAATCTTGCCTCAACACTCACTGGTTGTGTGTGATTCTGGCCAAGCCACTTAACCCTGTTGGCTTCAGTTTCCTCGTTTGTAAAATGGGCTGGAGAAGGAAATGGCAAACCACTCCAGTATCTTTGCTAAGGAAACCCCAAATGGGGTCAGCAAGAAAAACGAAGGAAATAAAGAGCTTTGAGGGGGTCATAGAAATCTCCAGAAACTGGAGTTTAATTTGGGTAATTCGAATTTTGATCCTTGACATATCAGTCGAAGTGGTGGGGGCAGCTCAAACTAGCTCTTGTAGACCAGTTATCAAATTTGCACTTCTGATATCAGAAAATCCTACAGTTCAGGGCTTGATTTATCATTTTGTTTATTGTCTAGACTTAAATAAGTGTTGCAAACAATGTCATTGGTATAGATTAAATTTAAGAGTGTGTCATGGGACTTCTGGGACCCAAATGGTGGAGTAAGCAGTAGGTCACTGTCCTTCTCCCATTCTCATACCTGAACACCTATAAAACAGCACTGCAGAACCTATCCTGAAATAGTGGAGCCAGCAGAAAGATGGGGTGGACCAGTCTTTTGATACAGGAGATTTAGAGGATCAGAAAATAAGGTATGTATCACTTTTAGAACGGGTAAGCAGTCCAGGACAGGAAGCATCCCAGCAAGGCAGAGGCTGGCTCCACCTCAACAAAGCAGTGGAAGATCCTGAGCTCCAAAGTGATGGAGCAGGCAAATTCCAACATCAGGACACCATTTCCCCCTAACTGCCCCCCCCCCACCATGTGCCTTGGCACAGCAAGGTGAACAGGCAGATTCCAGCTCAGAGAACCACCACAGCCCTGCAAAAATGGAGAAAAACTGGCCTCAGCACACATCAGACACCACCACTAGGATCTCAGCTCTATACTAGGTAAGTTGCCAGACACCTGTGGTCTCCCACAGCTGGAGGCCCTAAGACACAAAAATAGTGACCAAGCCCCTGAATTCCAGTGGAAGAAGCTTTCAAGAGTGTCCCACTGTGCTCCAGCAAGAGAGCTCAACTTTAAAAGACATGAAATAGGCAAAAAATTAACAAAAAGTAAAAAATAACGTTCACCATAGAGAATTATTATGGTGACAGGGAAGATCAAAACACACACTCAAAAAAAGAACAACATTGTCAATATAACCAAATCTGAACCCTCAGTGGGGACTATGAACTAGTCTGAAGCCCAAAAAGCCTTCTTGGAAAAGCTCAAGAAGGATTTTAAAAGTCAATTAAGAGAGGTAGAAGAAAAAATGGTAAAGGAAATAAGATGTATTCCAGAGAGAGTAACAGTTTGGAAAAGGAAGGACAAAAATTGAATGTAGAGAACAATTCCTTAAAAAATAAAATTGGTGAAATGGAAAAAAAATCCATGAAAGAAAACAAATTAAAAGTAGGATTGGCCAATTGGGAAAGGAGGTACAAAAACTCACTGAAGAAAAGAACTCCTTAAAAAGTAGGACCAGTCAAAGGGAAAAGGAAGTACAAAAGCAATCTGAAAAAAAATTGTGAAAAAGTAGAATTGGGCACGTGGAAACTAATGACTCTCTGAGATATCAAGAATCAGTCAAACAAAATCAAAAGAATGAAAAAATAGAAGAAAGTGTAAAATACCCCATTGAAAAAACAACTGATCTGGCAAATAGATCCAGAAGAGATAATTTAAGACGTATTTGTCTACCTGAAAGCCATGATCTAAAAAAGAGCCTGGACAACATCTTCCAAGAAATTATTAAGGAAGACTGTCCTGATATCCTAGAGCCAGAGGGTAAAATAGTCATTGAAAGGATCCACTGATCACCTCCTGAAAGAGACCCCAAAAGGAAAACTCCAAGGAATATAGTAGCCAAATACCAGAATTATCAGATCAAGGAGAAAATATTGCAAGCATCCAGAAAGATACAGTTTAAATATCTTGGAACCACAGTAAGAATTATGCAGGAATTAGCAGCTTCTACCTTAAAGGATCACAGGGTCTCAAATATGATATTCCAGAAAGCAAAGGAGCTTGGATTACAACCAAGAATCAACTGTCCAGAAAAAACTGAGTATAATCTTTGAGGGGAAAAGACAGACATTCAATGATGTAGGGGACTTTCAATCATTCCTGATAAAAAAGCTAGAACTGAACAGAAAATTTGATCTTCAAATTTAAGACTCAAGAGATGCATAAAAAGGTAAACAGGAAAGAAAAAGATGTTATTCAATAAGATTAAACTTTACATCCCTACATGGGAAGGTGATACTTGTAATTCAGGAGAATTGTACCTTTATTATGGCATTTAGAAGGGGTGTACATAGACAGAGTGTATGGGGATAAGTTGAATTTGATGTGATGATAAAAATAATTAATCAAAGGGTGAAGAAACAAGAATTGTATCAAGAGAAGAGGAAAGGGGGAGGTAGAATACAATAAATTATATCACGGGAAGAAGTGCAAAGACCTATTACAGTAAAGAAAAAGAAGAGAGGGGGTTGAATGTTGTTTGTACCTTACTCTCATTGGATTTGGCTCAAAGAAGGAATATCATACATATTCAGTTGGTCATAGAAGCCTTTCACATTCTATATTGAAAAAAGAGGGGAAAGGGGGAAGAAAAGGGAGGGGGTGGATGGAAGGTAGGGAAGAAAGGAGGGAAGAGGTAGGGGAAAGAGCAAAGAAATGGGAAGGGTGCTGATAGAAGGGAGGGGAGATTAAGGGAGGCTGTGGTCAGAAGTGAAACACTGATGAGGAGAGAAAGGGTGAAAGGAGAGACAAAAGTATAAACAGGGAGGAAAATAGGATGGAGAGAAAGAAACAATTAGTAATCATAACTGCTAATGTGAATGGGATGAACTCTTCCATAAAACAGTAGTGGATAGAAGAGTGGATTAAAAACTAAAATCCTACAATATGATGTTTATAAGAAATGCATTTGGAGCAAAGAGATACACACAGAATAAAGGAAAAAGGGTGGAGAAGAATTTATTATGTGTCAGCTGAAGTAAAAAAAAAAAACAAACAAAAAAACAACCCAGGGGTAGCAATCCTGATCTCAAAGTAAAAGCAAAAATAGATTTAATTAAAAGAGATAAAGAAGGAAACTACATCTTGATAAAAGGTACCATAGACAATGAAGTAATATCAATATTAAATGTATGTGCCCCAAGTGGTATAACATCCTACTTAGAGGAGAAGTTAGGGGAGCTATAAGAAGAAACAGACACAAAACTATATTGGGGGGCCCCAAACCTCCCCCTCTTAGAACTAGATAAATTCAACCACAAAATAAACAAAAAAGAGTTTAAGGAGATGAGTAGAATTTTAGAAAATTTAGATACAGAAGACCTTTGGAGAAAATTGAATGGGTATACAAAGGAATATACCTTTTTCTCAGTGCTACATGGCACCTACACAAAAACTGACCATATATGAGGGCACAAAAACCTTACAATCCAACGCAGAAAGGGAGAAATATTAAATGCATCCTTTCAGATCATGATGCAATAAATATTACATGTAATAAAGAGTCATGGAAAGATAGACTAAAATTAATTAGAAACTCTAAAGAATGAGTGGGTCAAACATTAAATCATAGAAATAATCAATTTCACCCAAGAGAATGACAATAATGAGACAACATACCAAAACTTATGGATGCAGCCAAAGTGGTTTTCAGAGGAAATTTGACATCTTTACATGCTTACATGAATAAAATAGAGAAAGAACAGATCAATGAATCTGGTATATAACTAAAAAAGCTAGAAAAAGAATAAATTTAAAACCCCCAATTAAATACCAAATTAGAAATTCTGAAAATCAAAGGAGGGATTAGTAAAATTGAAATTAAGAAAACCATTGAACTAATAAATAAAATTAAGAACTGGTTTCATGAAAAAAAAACAACCCAATAAAATAGATAAACTTTGGTTAATTTGATTAAAAAAAGAAAGAAGAAAACCAAATTACCAGTATCAAAAATGAAAGGAGTGAACTTACCATCAATGAAGAGGAAATTAAAACAATAATTAAGAGCTATTTTACCCATCTGTATATCAGTAAATCTGACTATCTAAGTGAAATGGATGAAAATTTACAAAAAATATAAATTGACCAGATCAACATAAAAGGAAATAAAATACTTAAATAATGCCATTTTAGAAAAAGAAATTGAACAAGCCATCAATTAACTCCCTAAGAAAAAAATCTCCAGGGCCAGATGGATTTACAGATGAATTTTATCAAATAATTAAAGAACAATTAATTCCAATACTGTATAAACTATTTGGACAAATAGGCAAAGAAGGAGTCCTACCAAATTCTTTTTATGGCACAAATGTGGTAATGATACTTAAACTGGGAAAAGCCAAAACAGAGGAAGAAAACTATAGACCAATTTCCCTGATGAATACAGATGCAAAAAAGTTGCAGGATATAAAATAAATCCACATAAACCATCAGCATTTCCATACATTACTAACAAAGTCCAGCAGCAAGATATAGAAAGAGAAATTCCATTTAAAGAAACTGTAGATAATATAAAATATTTGGGAGTCTACCTGCCAAGACAACCCCAGGAACTATATGAACACAATTACATTTCATGGAAATAGAGTCTGATCTAAATAATTGGAAAAATATCAGTTGCTCATGGGTAGGCTGAGTTAATATAATTTCTAAAGACAAGTCTGCCTAAATTAATTTACTTATTCAGTGCCATATCAATCAAACAATCAAAAAATTATTTTATAGAGCTAGAAAAATAATAACAAAATTCATCTGGAAGAACAAAAGGTCAAGAATATAAAGGGAATTAATGAAAAGAAATGCAAGGGAAGGTGGCCTAGCTGTACCAAATCTAAAATTGTATTATACAGCACTGGCTAAGAAAGAGTGTGGTGGATCAGTGAAAAAGGTTAGGTACATAGTAGTCAGTGGGTATAGTAATCTAC
>JAQQSZ010005445.1:0-13866 GCA_028646595.1 Phalanger gymnotis
GATTCTTCTCTAGGCACTTACTGGCTTTGTGACCCTGACCAAAACATCACACTTTTCTGTGCGTTGGTTTTCTTATCAGCAAAATGGGGATCCAATAGCAGTTACCTCACAGAATTGCAAGGATCAAATGAGTTAAGATATATAAAGCACTTTGCAAACATCAAAGCACTAGAGAAATGCTGGCTTTTTTTTTTTTTTTAGAAATATCTTCCTCCTCCTCTTTTTGGAGATAATTGGGGGTAAGTGACTTGCCCAGGGTCACACACCTAGAAAGTGTCTGAGGCCAGATTTGAATTCAAGTCCTCCTGACTCCAGAGCCAATGCTGTATGCACTGTGCCAACTAGCTGGCCTTGAAATACCTTCTTAAAGAGTATATGGTCTTCACTGAGTTAAGAAGCGGAAGGTGAAGGTATGTAATAGCAACGATAGCTGGCTGCTCCAAAGTTTAGGTAACAATCGATCTGATATTCCCATCAAGATTTTTTCCAGTTGCTTCCAGAAAGGCATTTTGCAGGATTTAATGTGCAGTCCTGGGGGTGGTAGACATTAGCATGACAAGGAAGAGGTCACTGGTACAGTCACTATATTCTTTAGTTTCAAACTATATAGGGTAAAAGTTCTTATCCAGTAGGATACATGAACTCAGTAGTGAAGGTCTTGGCTTTCAGCGGCATTGTTGGTGATTAAAGTATCTGGTCACAAAGGTGCGTGCGTGCTTGTGTGTGTGTGTGTGTGTGTGTGTGTGTGTGTGTGTGTGTGTGTGTGTGTGTATGATTGCTTTGGAGTCTGCTTTAGCAGTAGAAAGGAGGAAGAAATGGTTATGCTAGGATGGAAAGATGTAACTTATTGCCCCCTAGCAAGAGAATGGTATAAGGGCACTGGTCTCTGTGAAGACTGGAAGCAGAGGCTACACAGTGGAGGACCTAGAGATTTGGAGTGATATCTCAGAGAGGTTACTGTTGAGCCAGGAATGGAAGTGCCAACAGAGATCTCTGGACGAGGCTGGATGTTTCCCACAGCCTGTGGTGTTGTATGTGAAAACAGGGACAGACTATTACAAGAGAGAACTCAGACTCAAGATAGTTGCTGAAACTGATAAAATTGAAAAAAAGAGTGCTTCTTCTATACCACAGCAAGATGGAGAATCTCAGGTGGTAGAACAACAGAAATCTACTAACTTTGCTGTAAATTCAGTTAGAAGGAACCAAGGAGGTTAAGAGTGCATCTCAATTCAGCCTCAGGTTGAGTCTAGCAGGCGGTCTGGTTACCATGGTAACAGGGGGAGAGCATCTAGACAGGAGGATACAAGTCAGAACCTCAGGCACCAGGGGATACTTTGTTGCATGATGCTTCTCACATAGGGAGTGAGACATTGCTACATTCTTAAAGAAAAATGTGCCCTATACAGTGAAGGAGACAAGAAACACAAGATCGTAATACTGTATTCAGGGAGGTTTTAGAAGATTTTATACAGCAGAAAATCACAGATATCTTGAGTAGGTTCAACCAGAGAATGGGAGAATCATTAATATCTTAGATGATGAGAATCAGTGATGAAGGGGCCACAAGAGTGTCTGTAGATACTGTGGATTGTATGAGATTCATAAGTATTAATCAGAATTCTTTTGTGCAGCAAGCTTTTAGGGATTATCATTTGCAAAGAGGTAATCAAACAACCAATTTGTTGCCTTTGGCTGCGACAGTCTGTAAATAAAAATATACTGCTGATTCTATGTGGCCTACTGCAGATAGACCCTGGTATTCAATTAGGGACTGTATGAGAAAGTTGAAGGAGGAGGTAATAAAGACTGCTATTATGTTAGGGAGTGCTGAGGTTTATTATGAAACTCCCTTGGGAGTCTCTCATAGGAATTTGATTGTTAAGATGGCACTCCCTACTTATAAACATGTAATTCCGACTCTGCTGATTGCAGAAATAGGGAACCCTCTTTCAGAAGTGCTGGATAAGATTTCACAGTTAAGTGACTTAGGAGACTGGGGAAATGATAAATTTCCTCAGGAGAGAAGGGTAAAAAACCAGTAGATTCAATGTCGGAAGAGAATGACAAGAAAATAAAAATTTACTGCTCTATTCAAAGCAGGGGTAGATTTTAGAAGAATATATGGAATTCCAACTAATGAGCTACACAAAAGGTACCGAGATAAGGGACTTAATAGCAAAAGGACTAGAGAAGTAAGAACTGCCCCTACAAATCCTACAGATCTTGAACCCTTGTATCCAAGTGAGTCAAACCTTCAGGGAGATTGGGGGATAGGCTGAGCCCCAGCTTGGATTAAAGAAACACACCAATGTGATTATAGACTCCATAATAATCTGACTATATATTGGAAAAATGAATCAAGTACTATAACTACGGCATTGATAGACACTGGGGCAGAGGCCAGCTTGATTTATGGAAACCCTGACAAATTTAAGCATGGAACTCCTATTACCATCACAGGACTAGGAAAGGCTGAAATATCAGCCAAACAAATCAAACTAATGATGAAAATTGGACAATTGCCTAAGAAAGACTATACCATGGTCATTGTACACATTCCTGAATACATCATTGGAATAGATATATTGAAAGGTATGACTGACTTTGTCTGAGGGGAGATATCAATTTGCAGTAAGGAAGATAGGAATTAATACAGTTTTGGTGGGAAAAATAAAGATAGACCCAATCACTTTACCTGAACCGTCTAAAGTAGTTACTTTGAAGCAGTATCGTGCGCCAAGTGAGCAAGATAAAATTGCCAATACTATAAAGGTATATGTTGAAGCAGGAGTGTTAGTCCCTACAACCACTCAATGGAATAATCCTGTACGGCTAGTGCAAAAATCAGATGGAACGTGGAGAATGACAGTGGATTATAGACAATTGAATAAAGTGACTCTACCTTTGTATGCTGCTGTTCCAGATACTGTTACCTTCATAGGAAGGATCTAGAAATATGATGGGACTTAGTAGGCTGTTATTGATTTGGCCAATGCTTTCTTTATGATCCCAATAAACTCCAAACAATGGAACCAGTTTGCTTTCATATGGCAGGGCTGACAATATCCTTTTACCCCATTGCCACAAGCATAGCCCAACTATTTGTCATAAGACTGTGGCTGAATATTTGGATGAATTGAAGTTACCTGCTGCACAGCTCACCCACTACATAGATGATATTACAATATCTGGAGAAAATGTAAAAGAAGTGAAGAAGAGTTTGATACTTTTAATTGAGCCTATGAAAAGCAATGGGTGGGAAATTAACCCTGCAAAGATTCAAGGACCAGCTCAAACTGTAAAGTTTTGAGGCAAACAGTAGAATAAAGGACTGCCAGAAATTCTCCCACAAGCTCAAGAGAAGATTCAAAATTTTCCTATCTCTACCAACAAGAAGGAGGCCCAAAAGTTTATAGGACTGTTTGGATATTGGAGGCACCACATTCCACATCTTGGACAGATTTTGAAACCCTTATATAAAGTTACCAGGAAAAAGTATGAATGTGACTGGGGACTTGAACAGAGTAAGGCTTTTGAAGAAGCTAAAGCTGTTATACAAATTGGCTCTGGATTTATGGCTTATGCAAAGTGGACCAGCAGAATTACAAGTGATTGTACAAGATGCCTATGTGAATTAGAGCTTGTGGCAGAAACAACAAAGCCAAAATGTACCCTTAGGATTTTGGTCAAGGAAACTACCTTCATCTGGATTACAACATACACCTTTTGAAAAGCAGTTGTTAGCTGTGTATTGGGCTTTGGTAGAGACTGAGCAACCGACTCTGGGCCATGAAGTGATATTAAGGCCTGGAATCCCAATTATGACTTGAGTAATGAGCACCTTAGCATCTCATAGAATTGGGCATGCACAAGAGGCTAGCATAATTAATTGGAAATGGTATATTCAGAATAGATCGAAAACAGGCAAAAGTGGAGTTTCTGCTCTACATGAATCTATAGCAAGTATTGACATTGATGTAAATGACAGATGCTCTGAACCAAGACAACAGTTGGTACAATCCTTGGTAAAATGTAATGATGGATATGATGGACTAACTGAAGAAACATGCATGATTTACTGATGGGACAGCAAAATATTTGGGCCATAAAAGACATCAGAAAGCAGTAGCCTATAACCCATGTACTAAGAGAACTTTGGAAAGTACTGGGATAGGTAGAAGGAGTCAATATGCTGAACTTATGGCAGTGCATCAAGCTATTAAAACAGAGAAAGGAGGACAGTGTTATATATTCACTGATTCGTGGGCAGTAGCTAATGAGTTAAATACATGGATGCCTATGTGCAAAAATCAAAATTGGGAAATTCATGGCAAACAAGTTTGGGGGAAAGAACTAAGGGAAGATATATGGAACATGTCTTTGGTTACTAACTTGTCAGTTTTTCATGTAGATGATCACATGCCCCTCATGAATACAATGCATGTGCTGATTGACTAGCAAATACTGCTACTGCACATATTGTCCCTACTCTGACACCAACTGATGATCTGGTACTAGCAAAATGGGTCCACCAAATGGCTGGCCATTTAGGAGTCCAGGCTGTAATATTAATTAAGGTGGGACTTATTTTTTTTACTGCTTTCTCTTTTGAGTTTATATATATATGTTTGATTAAAGTAAGATTGTTAACCCCTTAATGTTGCTTTCCGTAGTAAAGCAGATCTAAAGAACATGTGCTAGCAGCATTCTTGTTGTTGGGCTTGTGTTGGCCTTATACCTCAACAGCTGCTGCTATCTGAATTGCTGTTACATGGGCCACACACCAGTGGGCTGGTGACTGAGGTATTTGTATCTCTTATTCATTGCTAAAGCAAATAACAGAGGAATGTCATACATGTCAATTGGAAAAGGAACAAACTGTTCCTTGGGGAGTAACTGGAGAAATAGCAAGGGGAAAATTTCCAGCCCAGATTTGGCAGATAGATTATATTGTACCACTACCCTGCGATAAAGGATGCAAATTTATATGTACTTGTGTTGACACCTATTTAGGTGTACTAGTGACTTGTTCTTATAAGAATGCAACCCAGAGAAACACTTGTAAAACTCTAGATATTATAAGTCTATATTATGGAACCCCAATGCAGATTCAAAGTGACAATGGGTCACACTTCAAAGGCAATGAGATGAAGAGATATTGTGTATTGAACAATATGGAATGGATATATCGTATTCCATATTATCCACAAGCATCTGGCTTGATAGAAAGAATGAATGGATTGTTGAAAGAATAGCTAAGAAAGTTAAGTTCTAATAATTCGCATCAACATTGGAAGGATAATTTGTTTACTGCTTTACATAATTTGAATAATAGACCATTAGGAGGAAGTACACCTCTAGCCAGAATAATGACTCCAAATCTGCAAATTAGAAACATCAGACACATAAGATCCAAAATATTGAGTATTGACCTGTGAGGGAAGATGTCCCACCACCCTATCCAGGAATACCTGGTTTGGCAGGATATGATTTACATTGTTTAGAGGAGTTTTGTTTGAATAGAAAAGAAATGAGGAGCCAAGATGGAGGCTGGAAGACAGGGATTCATTTAAGCTCTCCCCCAAATCCCTCCAAACATCTGTAAAAAATGGCTCTGAACAAATTCTAGAAGTACAGAACCCATGAAATAACAAAGAGAAACAAGTCTCCAGCCCAAGACGGCCTGAATTGTCACTGGGAAGGGTCTATCTCACTATCCTGGGAGCAGAGCACAGCCCAGTGTGGGCTGCACCAGGAACAACCAGACCAGGAGTCAGTGGGAGCAGGCCTTAGGGCCCTGAATCACTGAGCTGTGACAGTTACCAGACTTCTCAACCCACAAACACCAAAGACAACAGAGTAGGTCAGTGGGAAAACTGCTGGACCTGGATGAGAGAAGGCCACAGTCCGGCCCCAGCCCTGGGGCAGTGCAGGTGGCATGGCAGCAGCAGCAGGAAGCTCCTGTGGCTGCTTCCAGAGTTCCAGCATCAGCCACTTCCAGAGTCCCTAGCCCACATGGTGAGAGGAATCAAGTGGTAGATCAGAGTGGGAGTGCAGGGATGGCTTTGCTGGCATAGAGGCAGGGTTCTCTTGCTTTGCCCAGTTAGGTTCTGTATCATGGTCCTGGTTGGCAGTTCTTGGGGTAGGAGGAGTGCCAGTGTGGCAGAGCTTGCGGTGACTGTGGAGTAGAAATAGCTCTGAAAACAGTAGCACAAAACTCCTGAAGCTTGGGACAAAGTACTCTCTACTCTACAAGCAGTCATATCCTGAACATGAACAGGCAGTGTAAAAGGACTCAGACTATAGAATCTTTTTTGGTGACAAAGAAGATCAAAATATACAGCCAGAAGAAGTCAACAAAGCCAAAGAACCTACATCAGAAGCCTCCAAGAAAAAAATGAATTGGTCTCAGGCCATGGAAGAGCTCAAAAAGGATTTGGAAAAACAAGTAAGAGAAGTAGAGGAAAAATTGGGAAGAGAAATGAGAGTGATGCAAGAAAATCATGAAAAACAAGTTAACAACTTGCTAAAGGATACCCAAAAAATACTGAAGAAAATAACACCTTAAAAAATAAACTAACCCAAATGGTATAAGAGCTCCAAAAAGCCAATGAGGAAAAGAATGCCTTAAAAGGCAGAATTAGACAAATGGAAAAGGAGGTCTAAAAGGCTACTGAAGAAAATACCACCTTAAAAATTAGATTGGAGCAAGTGGAAGCTAGTGACTTTATGAGAAATTGAGAAATTATAAAACAGAACCAAAAAAATGAAAAAATGGAAGACAATGCGAAATATCTCATTGGAAAAAACCACTGATCTGGAGAATAGATCCAGGAGAGATAATTTAAAAAATTATTGGACTACCTGAAAGCCATGATCAAAAAAAGAGCCTAGACATCATCTTTCAAGAAATTATCAAGGAAAACTTCCCTGATATTCTAGAACCAGAGACTAAAATAGAAATGGAAAGAATCCACTGATCACCTCTTTAAAAAGATCCCCAAAAGAAAACTCTTAGGAAGATTGTAGCCAAATTCCAGAGTTCCCAGGTCAAGGAGAAAATATTGCAAGCAGCCAGAAAGAAACAACTTGAGTACTGTGGAAACACAATCAGAATAACACAAGATCTAGCAGCTTCTACATTAAGGGATCAAAGGTTTTGAAATATGTTATTCTGGAGGTCAAAGGATGTTTACATTCCTACATGGAAAGATGAATATACATATGTATGTATATCTATATATGTATATCTGTATCTTTATCTATATCTATATAGCCCGAGGGCATAGGTTGAGTTGAATATGAAGAGATGATATCTAAAAAAAAAAAATTGAGGGGTGATAGAGGAATATATTGGGAGAAGGAGAAAGGGAGAGATAGAATGGGGTAAATTATCTCACATAAAAGTAGCAAGAAAAAGCAGTTCTATTGGAAGGGAAGAGGGGGCAGGTGAAAGGGAATGAATGAATCTTGCTCTCATCGGATTTGACTTAAGGAGGGAATAACATACACACTCAATTGGGTATCTTACCTGACAGGAAAGTAGGGGAAGGGGATAAGAGAGGGGGGATGACAGAAGGGAGGGCAGATCAAGGGAGGAGGTAATCAAAAGCCAACACTTTTGAAAAGGGAGAAGGTCAAGGGAGAAAACTGAATAAAGGTGGACAGGATAGGGTAGAAGGAAATACAGGTAGTCTTTCACAACATGACTATTATAGAAGTGTTTTTTATAATGATACATGTGTGGCCTATGTTGAATTGCTTGCCTTCTCAAGTAGGGCAGATGGGGAGGGAAGAAGGAAGAGAATTTAGAACTCAAAATTCTAAAAACAAATGCTCAAAAAAAAGGTTGTTTTTCATGCAACTTGGGAAATAAGACATACAGGCAATGTGGTATAGAAATCTATCTTGCCCTACAAGAAAGTAAAGGGAAAAGGGATAAGTGGGGGGAATGGGGTGACAGAAGGGAGGGCAGACTGGGGAATGGGTCAATCAGACTATATGCCATCTTGGAGTGGGGGGGGAGGGCAGAAATAGGAAGAAAATTTGTAACTCAAAATCTTGTGGAAATCAATGTTGAAAACTAAAAATATTGAATAACAAAAATATAATAAAAAGAATTAGAAAAGATATAAGAAAAATGTCTACTGGGATATGTATGAGAATCCCTAAGATTCATTTTGGATGAATGTTACCTAAACCAAGATTAGCAGCTCAGGGAATACATGTATTGGCTGAAGTGATAGATTCTAGTCATCAAGGAGAAATTATTGTGACACTCCAGAATTTGGGTGAAGAACCTATATAGTTGTGTGAAAATGATAGAATAGTTCAATTGATTATTGTTCCTTGTGAAACAATACCTCTTGTGAAAACTGACCCTCCTTCCAAAATTACTATCAGAAGAAAGGAAGGATTTGGTTCTATTGATAGGCTAAAATTGGGAGCTATAGTATGGGTAAAATGGAAGCTGGACGATGTTCCAAAGGCTGCAGACATTATAGCACATGGGAAAGACAATATTGTAACAGTAGTTTGCCCAGGAGAAAATAATTATGATATTGTACCTTTGACTCATGTATTCTATTTTGAATGAGGCTGTGATAGTCTCTGTTTCTTTTTCAGTTTTGTCTATTAAATTTCTTTGTGAGATTTGTTTCCGCCAGGCTTAGTACCATCCACCTGCATAAGCCAGATGTGTTTGGATATCACCTCTGGACCTGTCCATGACTGTGATGTATCATCCCTCGACCTGCTGTCCACTGAGTTCCAGATGCCAGCTTTCTAAAGAACTGACCTTTCAAGTAGGACTCTTAATCTCTTGGGGCAGGGACAACTCTACATCCAATTTCAGCAGGAAGAAGCTTTGGAGGATGAGACCTTCACCCTTTATCCTAAGATTTTGATTCCCATTCATTTGAGGGGGGAATGATGACATTGTTTTATATGCTTATCTTGTGTTATCCCTGTTGTATTGTTGTGTAAAGTTCTGTTGACACCAGTAATTTCAAAATTCCCATTGCCTTATGTAATGGATAAGAGAGATCTTGGGGCCGAATGTAGTAGCAATTTAGATTTGAAGATCCTTCCCACCCATTAATAGGCCATGTGTCACAGGAAGCCTATGTCACATGTGGTGAGAGGAGTTTCCTGAAAGGAAAAGGAAGTTATGTCACAGGAAATGCAGAGAGAGCAGTTATGGCTGCTAATGGCTGCTAATGGTCACCGTCATGATAGTTGGAGCTGAACAGGCTGATTTAGCTGTACTGTGAGTTTGTGTTTGGGGAAGACTCCAGTAGGGGATCAGACAGGTTTTGGGATGGCGAGGCTCTATGTTGTGATATTGCGTATTGAATGTTTTACTGCTCTGATAGATTGGATAAATGGCTTGTGGGATGTGGTTCTCTGGTGTCTGAATAAGTGGTTTACTTCTACCTTCTATGTGGAGAGTCTTGTATACTTTGTGATACAGAACTACATTGACATTTTGACAATTATCATCTACATTGTTATTATTGCCTTACTGATACAGGCACCAAAGTTTGTTCATGGCCTTAATTTTTTGTTTGCATTAATTTAATATTTTTTATGCTCCTGAATCAGTCTTCTGCTTATAATCCTTGCTATAGGTACAGTACTCAGGCTTACATCCCCATAGGTCTTTCCAAGCACTTTACATACTGGAATGTCCACACCCACCACAAGGGCCTGCAAGCAATTGCCATGATAGATATATTAGGTCCTATCATAAACATCAATTAATGTAAATTTAACAATCTTAGAGATAAAGCGAAGGTTATTTTGGTTTAGATATCCAAGAATTACCAAATTTATCATCTAATTATGGTATGGTCTATTTCTAATTTTGATTACATTCCAAATATTCCTAATTCTTGTGGATGTTGCTGTTTGCAAACTATGCTTTCTGACAGGATTTCCAACTTTCCAATGTTTACTGCCCTGTTTAATAAACCAAATTAACTGTAGTTGCACATTTGAATACATAAGACAATCACTAACCAGAGAAAAAGCCCTATGGCTTGAAGACAAATTCTTTTACTACAGATAGCTCTAACTCCAAGATCCATCACAGCATTCAGAAACAAGAGGATCCAACCTCCTAATGTCACAGAACCATCCCATTCTAGATATCAATCGTTCTAAATATTAATAGCATTTTTATATATAATATTTTTACAATCTAGCGCTCATCTCAAAATATTCACAGCACTTCATGTCTGTTTTGCACAATTATAATCTAAGAAACTAATAAACATAGCACCAATAGAAAATGATCTTATGAAATAAAAAATAAACACAAAAGAAAATGTATTTACCTCATTAATTAGTCCAGTTGAATGCATCTTTAAATCATCTACACAGAAAAACATTCCATTCACTTATCTCCCAATTTTGTCATTCTATGCTGGTTGCATTTGCGACCTACTGTGGAGCAGTTAAGACTTTTAGTTTCAAAGCTCCAAAGATATATGACACAATTACCATCCAGAGCACAGATTCGCCATGCCATTAATATTAATGCTTGCAGCTAGGTAGTGCAGTGCACAGAGCCCTGGGCCTGAGGTCAGGAAGACCTCAAATTCAACCTCAGATACTGACTAGCTGTGACTAGGCAAATCACTGAGTTTCTCTCTCTGCTTCAGTTCTCTTAACAGTAAAATGGGGGTAATAAAATCTGCCTCCCAGGGGTATTGTGAGGATTCATTAAGATCATATTTGTAAAGCACTTAGCACAGTGCCTGGCATAGTAGCACTTGATAAAGGCTTATTCTCATCTCACTTTCCAATTAATTTATCAAAAGTCAAGTCCAGTCAACAAGTATTATTAACCAATATGAATCCAAGTTTTAAACTATTCAATTCTAAAGATTGTACTTTGATCCAATAACTTTTTTCAAATCCACAAAAATGCCAGTGTTTATAAAATTAAATTTGAAATCATTAGAAATTTCAAGCCTAGTTCCTTGGAGAGGAAAAAAAAAAAGTATTTCTCCAGGTGTTTCTCTAAGCTCAAGAGGCATGCCAGCCTTGATCTATTTCACTCCTTACTTTTCTCCATGAGGCTCAAAAAACTTGCTTCAACTTGTGCTGTTACTTTCTGAGCTTTTGTTCACTTTGTTTTGTATGAAGAGCTACACTTAAAAGGTTTTGTAGTTTCAAGCACATCTCTATACTTTTCTTATTGTATTTTACTTAGACTTTAAGGCTGCAATGTACATATTAAAATGACTTTTCATTTGGTTTCACTTTCTTCTCTAGTTACTGGCTCTGATTCTCATTGACTCTCAAAAATCACAGAACTGCATTTTTCTTTGTGTCAATGCAGTTTTCCCTTTTTCATATTGTTAATTTCTTAACCCTCTTCTCTGCTTCTGAATCATGTTTCATATGTTCCCATTGTGTTGTTAGATCTAGTTTCCTTTTGTTACATTGAATCTGTATCTTTT
The DNA here is from genome assembly GCA_028646595.1 of Phalanger gymnotis. Lineage (NCBI taxonomy): Eukaryota > Metazoa > Chordata > Mammalia > Diprotodontia > Phalangeridae > Phalanger > Phalanger gymnotis. Next base: position 11,472 of record JAQQSZ010005445.1, read on the forward strand.
GTAAATAATCACAATTATGTGTCTTAAATTCATAGCTTAACTTTGCTCTTGGATATTGTCCAGGTTTATTGGCAGCTTCTCTCTCTCTCTCTCTCTCTCTCTCTCTCTCTCTCTCTCTCTCTCTCTCTCTCTCTCTGTCTCTCATTTGGTTTCTTTAAAACCTACTATATCTGTTGTTGTCATTAAGTTGTGTCTGACTCTTTGTAACACCATGGATCATAGCACACTAATACTGTTCATGGGGTATTTTGGGCAAAGATACCAGAGTTGTTTGCTATTTCCTTCTTCAGTGATTGGGCAAACAGTAGTTAAGTGACTTGCTGGAGGTCACACATCTAGTGAGTATCTGAGGTTGGATTTGTACTCTCTTCTTCCTGACTCTAGGCTGAAACCTCTACCTTACCTACCTTATCTAGCTGCTGCTATTACTGCCCTTCTACTACATAATCTATTATAATTCCTTTTGGGTGAATTTGCTACTAATTTACTAGGCAATTAAATTTTGTCAATCAGTCCTCTATCAGTCTATTTGTGGTAAAACAAAACAAACTTCCTACCAAAAAAAAAAAAAGAAATATTGTCTTTCTTTCCCTTAAACATCTCCTCAAGGCTATTTTTTTTTTTTTGAGAATTAAAAAGTAAACTTCCTTCTGCAAGTTGTAGATATCAGAAAAGGTTAAAAGAGTAATATCTTATGGGTGAGGTCTAAAGCACCAGATAAGACTGAAGGCTGCAAATTGCAAAACAGCTTTTGAGGTTTTCCTCTGATTTTTGGACTCACTAGAAAGAAAAATGTTTAACCTGACATCACAGGCAAATATAAAACCCACAACAGGCACTTTTGCCCACTGGCAAATCAGTCAATCATCCACATAACCAAAAGTCTATTGATATTAAAGGATCCTTCTTTGGCAAACTTTAACCTGATGTTCCAATTCAATTTGTCTAAGAATTGGTAGGTTTAATTTCTCAAGTGAGTGTGTGCTTCACTAATAAACACACGGGAGGGCTGCTAGCAGGTGTTCTACACCCTCTTTCTCTAGCATGGGCTCATTCAGTGTCCACTTGAGTTGTAGGGCAACAGACAAAAAAGGTCTATTGCCAACAATAGCCTCACAGAGTAACTTTAGCAATATTGTAACTCAAAGCAGTATAGTAAAAATCACATTATGTCACCCCCATATCTCACTGCACAAAAGTGATGGAGATGTTTACAAGTCATAGGCCTGGGAAATACTATCTAACACCTGGAGACTAGAGATTGTTATGACCACAGATCCTTGAAACTACAATAAAAAAAAAATCCTCCTTACTTACATTACAGTGTGAGATAAGTGCTGGTCTTTCCTGAGACAAGAGTAGTTTTAAATGTTCTTTTTAAAATTTTTAAATGGTGTGGGGGGAAGGTGCCTAAATGGTGGCTGGAAAGCAGGGACTTGAATGAGCTCCCTGCCAGGTCTGTCAAAAAACCTATAAAAAATGGCTCTGAACAAATTCTAGAACTGCAGAATCCACAAAATAGCAGAGGGAAGCAGGGATCCAGTCCAGGACAGCCTGGATGGTCACTGGATGAGGTCTATCGCACATGGAACGGAGGGGAGCAGAGCCCAGCACCGGCGGCGGCAGGAGCAACCAGACCAGGAGCCGGGCAGAGTGTGCCCTAGCCCCCTGAATCAGTGAGCTGTGGCAGTTACCAGACTTCTCAACCCACAAACACCAAAGATAACAGAGAAGGTTAGTGGGAAAAGCTGCGGGGGACAGAGTGAAAAGAGTTTAAGAGTTTGCAGTTCGGAAATGCCCCGGGGGCAGTGGGGGGAGGTGCAGCTACAGAACTACAGCTGCAGTTACTTCTGGCCCCAGGCCCACCTGGTGGGAGGAGTTAAGTGGTGGATCAGAGCAGTAGTGCAAAGCCTGCTTAAGATTTTAGTCAGGTCTGGATTGGTGGTTCTTGAGGAAGGAGGAGTGCTGGTGTGGCAGAGCTGGCTGTATAGAAATTGCTCTGAAATCAACAGTGCATCCCCTCAAACTTAGAACAAAGTACTCTTTACACTACAAGCAGTCATACCCTGCTGAAAAACTCAAGGGTCAAGTAAGTTGGCTGGGAATATGGCCAGGCAGCAAAAATGCACTCAGATTCAATCCCAGACTTTGGAATCTTTCTTTGGGGACAAAGAAGACCAAAACATACAGCCAGAAGAAGTCAACAAAGTTAAAGAGCCTACGTCAAAAGCCTCCAAGAAAAACATGAACTGGTCTCAGACCATGGAAGAGCTCAAAAAGGATTTGGAAAAGCGAATTAGAGAAGTAGAGGAAAAATTGGGACAAGAAATGAGAACGATGCGAGAAAACCATGAAAAACAAGTCAATGACTTGCTAAAGGAGAACCAAAAAAATA